>CAWUDS030004614.1:0-81457 GCA_963859935.3 Lathyrus sativus | reverse complement strand
ATCCATTTCAAAATAATGAGAATTCTAAATGATTATCATTCTATATATAGACTATGATCACAAATATATCATCCTATAAGAAGATTATCTCTTTTTATCCCCATTCGAAGAGTTTTCATGACATTACGAGTACCGGTTGAGAAAAAAATCTACAAGCCAACCAGTGTCAAACACTTGTCTGTACACTTTTGTATTTTAGAATTATCGTTGCCATTGTCTAAAAAATCTTTCTCATTATATTCGTTAAGGTATTCCTATAATCATTAATATCAAAATGTCATAGATCCTAAGGTTTGTGTCCATGGGGAGACGCTTAAGCGCTCCCAGCGTGATGAGTGATCAGTGCATATTTATGCACTTGTTTTCGACCCAGTTGGGTTATGACCCGAATTTTGCTTTCTTTTTAAAGGAAAAATACTCGTGTTACTGTTCACCTAGTTACATTTTCACGAAAAAATACATTCGGAGCTTTGAGGAGAACCATGGAGAGCTAATTCCTTAGAGCCATTCTGCTGTAATCGCGTTCCAACGCTTGAGGTTTTTACTTTATCAATCTAATTCGTTTCTCTTTAAACAGTATTCTATGAGTTGCTTTTGCTTAATCTGTTAGTTTATAGAATTGTTTTGATTAAATTCGTATGATTGCATCCTTAGCTTTTATTCGATGTTACGTCGCTTTGTCGTTGATTCGCGTTTATAATTCGTGTTTGCTTAATTCAGAAAACTTAATCCGTTTGCTTAATTTGGAATATAGGATTGTTAATCTAGTTTATGTCTTTTGCGCTTGTTAATTGACATAGGAATCGAATAGAGATCGAAATCGCTTAGGAAATTGGTAAGGTAGAAACCCGTGATAAGCCGGAACCGAAAACAGTAGATTGACTTATTTTGATAATCACTTATTTTAACCGCTTAATTGCATTTTCTTTATTTATCCGATCAGAAACCAAACCAACTCCCCCTCCATTTTCGAATTTGGTAGATTAATCACATAAAAGAATCCTTGAGACGATATCCGAGTTGAATTGTCGTTGTATTACGTTTTCATCAAAAACACTCGTTTTGATCCGCTGAGCGACAACTGATCAATGAGCTAGGCCCTCCACGACGGAGAGATGGATTGGGCAGACCCCCGTGTGATGAGCGGGACAGAGGAATATATATATATATATTATATATATATATATATATATATATATATATATATATATATATATATATATATATATATATATATATATATATATATATATATATATATATATATATATATATATATATATATATATATATATATATATATATATATATATATATATATATATATATATATATATATATATATATATATATATATATATATATATATATATATATAATATATATATATATATATATATATATATATATATATATATATATATATATATATATATATATATATATATATATATATATATATATATATATTATAATATATATATATATATATATATATATATATATATATATATATATATATATATATATATATATATATATATATATATATATATATATATATATATATATATATATATATATATTATATATATATATATATATATATATATATATATATATATATATATATATATATATATATAATATATATATATATATATATATATATATATATATATATATATATATATATATATATATATAAGAATCTTAATCGGTTGAGTAAGTAAATAAAATAATTAATTATATTTAATAATTAATTATTTAATTGAATATGTGCTTAAATATAAGTGGATTGTTGCACCCTAAAATTTGCCCAACCTTAATTCACTTGGTTTATGTTTTAACATCATTAGCATTTGCATATAGAGTCATGTACATAGACTAACCATCTGCATAGCATAAGCATAGCAAGTCATACAACAGGGGGACCAATCATTATTATCATCTCTAGAAGCCTATCAAGAGGTTATTATCCCAATTCAATCTCATTCAAGTCATCAGGAAAGAATTTGAAAGCAAAGAGTTCAGCAGATCAAGCCTTGAGTCCATCTCCTAGCTGAGGGTATCTGAGGGTCAACAAGAGGGTTGTGAGCTGTGAGTTGAAGGCATGGAGAGTATCTAGACATTATGAGAGACTTAGAAAGTCATTTTGGAGAAGGAGACAAGTCATTGATGAGAGCACAAGAGCTATAGCTGAAGACAGTCAACTAGGGTTTCATCTGGGTCAACCCTAGGTCAACCCTAGGTCAATTGACTGACTTAAGGGGCATTCAAGTCTAGTGGAGAGATGGGGGGTTCATCATTGGATATTATATAAGAAGGATATGGAGATATGCCAAGAGGAATTCAAGAGAAATCAAGGAGAAGAGGAGTTTCTAAATTAGGGTTTCTGTGTAAAATCCCCTAGTTTAGGTCAAATTTCCAAGCAAGATAAGTCAAAATGCTAGCTTCAAAATGGGCTTCTTGGCCAACATGAAACTTGTAGAGGATCTCAAGACCTTTAAATTTGAGTGGGTGGAAGACATCAAGGAGATTTATAGAACTCAAGTTATGGTCCTTGCAAGTTACAGGTCCATCTGAGGTATCTGGAAATTTTGTCTGTGAAAGTAACTTGACTTCCAAGCTAGTTTTACCCCTCAAGGAGATTTCAAAATGAATTCTTGGTCAACATAAGAATTGTTCCTCATTGCCTTAGCTTTCTAGAATGGTATAGCATGCCCCTCATATGATGTGTGGGAACTCAACTTATGGTCTTGGCAAGCAAAGGGTATTTTGGGCATTTGTGAATTACAGGTCATTTTAACCTATGTCCAAAACTCATACAAGGAGGCCTCAAATGGAAAAACTTACAACATCAAACTTGCTCCAAATGTGATTTTAAGTCTAGAAATAAGGTCACAAATTGTTGGAAAAGCTCATAACATGAAGTTGCATGATTGGTCCAAATTTGAACTAAAATGGCTTATAATTTGAATAAAGTCAAAGTGGAAAATGGTTTGGGAGATTTATAAGTCCAAATGGAGACTTCCAATATATGATTTTGAATGGAAAAGACATTCTAAAGACAATGGTTCAAGCACTTTTTTTGAGTTTAGTGGAAGATTTCAAAGTTATCCTTGGTTACTTGCATTTTAAGAAACATAGCCAAAATGAATCAAAGTTGGAAGGCAAGGGAAGTTGTAAGAGGGATCTAGAAGTTACCATTGAACACTATATATTCATGAAATCAGAATTGAGCAAGGGTTGGATTCATTTTTTCACCAAAAATCTCCCAAAGTTTCTCATTCTTCCTCTTGCAAATTCTTTTCAAACTTCATCAATTCTCCATCAATTCTCATAATCTTTGATTCTACTCCACTCCATAATCATCAAAGATCAAAGATCACTCAATATCTGGCTGGTTTTGATCCATTCTCATGTGCTGTTATCATCCTCTTCAAAAGTGAGGAATCAATCGGTTAGCAAGATCCAAGGCCAAGAAACAAGAGGTGTTGCATACAGAAGCAAGAGCTTCACTCACTGATCAAGATCTGAGCCATTGGTGTTGGTGGATTCACAGAGTTTCCATAGCTGTTTTCAAGCTTTTGCATCAGGTGCGTTTTCATTCAAATTGATTAATTCAGTTAGTTTAGCATAGTTTTGTTAGTTTAGATATGATGTAGGATGTTAGTAGAGCAATTAGGATGAGTTTGGAGTAGTTTGGTGATGATTGTTAGCAGGTTGTTTAGAAACTTGTTAGGGGCTTAGAACTTGCAGCATAGTGCACTATAATATTAGGTTGTTAGCGCAGGATGATCACCATTAGTCATATATTAGATTAGTGTAAGTTTGATTGAGAATTGTGCTGATGAGTTGCAGAGTATTTTCATGGAGCCAGAAATTGTCTGCGCTCGGGTTTATTGATTGTCTGAGTTTTAATACAATCTAAGACCATAGACGTGTAGAGGGAGAGATTCTGAGTGAGTTTCATGTTTATATCGTGGTGTTTCATGCATTGTGGAGTGAGAACCGATTGAGGGAAAGTTGGTGCGTGCATGGAGTTTCATGGAGTGTAAACCCTAATTCTTATGATCCAATGAGGAAGACGAAATCCTGGGCGTTCATTTCATGCAAGACCTTTGACTCAGGGAGCAATCGTGTGGCTCTTGTTTGATTCAGAATTTGGAGGGAAGAGTGGTGCCCTAAACGCACCGTTTCATTAATTGAAACGGGCGGGCCTGAGTGAGTTTTGATATCCCCACCCCCCCAATTTTAAGCCCAATCAATTTTGAACGTGATAACTCCTGCTGAATGCACCCCTGCTTGTTTTTTTAGTTTTATTAATTCTGACTTGTTTTGGGCTTAAGCCAAATTTGCTACGCGCACCCCCTGTTTGCTGGCCCATCCTGATTACAACTAAGCGTGTTTTCTATTAGTACCCCCCCTACCATTTTATTTGATTTAATTGTTTTTAATTCCACTTTAATTTTTACCAACTTTAAAAATTCATAATAAATAGATAAAAAATCATTTTTAATCCATTCTTTTTACATCATTTTCATTAGAATGTCTAGAAAATTGTCATTTAATAAAATTGCATTTTTATTTTTATTTCATATTTTTCCCATATTTTCCAAATAAATAGCATTTTAAATAGTTTCATTTCATGCATGATTCTGTTAATTTTTGTTCTATTAGATGCTTTAATATTTTTTGTTCATTCTTTTTATGTTGCTTAGATGAGATATTGAACTTGTAGAAACAATTTAGTTCCCATTTTTAAGAATTAATTTTAGGTGCTTAATGTAGGCTTGAACAACATGAACAAATTAGGGTTTTTAGGTGATGATTTAGGAAGTTTGATTCTTTCCCTTAGGACTTAGGATTTAACTAGATTAGTTATGGGACTATAGGGGCTATGGGTAGTTATTAGATCCCCTTAGAAAAAGTCAGGATTCCCCTACTGCTATTAATACTCTGTATATATCTGATTGACTGGTGTGGTGTGCCCTCTGGGGATTATTGCTTGCTTGCTTGGGTATTGGGATTGTCTGGGGACTTGGGAGAGTTGAAGACTTGAGGTGATGAAGACCATTGGAGATCCAGAGATTGAAGATCAACTGCCAGAGTTGGAGAGGAGGTTCTTGCTAGCAGCTGCTGAGGAGACTAGGGTTTAGGAGCTAGGCAGAGCTCTAGATTAGAAAGCTTGCTTCTCAAACATAGATGGCTTTGTTTGCCTCTATCCTTTCTCTATGATTCAAAGTCTCTTTCAAATATCCACCTTCTTCCTTTGGAAGGATCAGTGAATGTATTTGAAAGATAGAACTTTTGAGAGAAAACTTTCTGTTTAATGTTAACAGTTGATGAACCACCCTTGGTAGGTAATTAACTGTCTAATATTCATTCATTTCACTCTTGTGACTGATCCCTCATCTGGGAGGTTTGAGCTTGAAGAAAAGCCATTGCTTATAGAAGACTGATGATCAAAGCCCTTGCCTGAAGGCCATGAAGATGGAGATTGATGCTTGTTGAAGCCTGTAGCTGATTGGAGATTACTTGAAGCTAGATGTTGATTCAGAGCTGCTGATGCTGTTTCTTTTGCTGTTGTATTTCATTGCTGATGTATTGTTTGGATTTCCTGGTTGTATTGTTTGCTGGTTACCCTGTTGGGTTGAAAGTGAAGCCTGTTCACTTTCGCCTATTGTTTTCTAGGTTCGAGGTTGAGTGGGACTCCCTTGCCTCGCTTGTACTGTTGCATCCATGCATTTTACCGCTTTATTATATCTGTTATTGTTTCTGTTTCTGCCTATCCCGTAGGATCTCTGTTTCTCTCTGTGCAAGAGAGGAACATGATAGACACTAGGTCTTAACCCATGCATGATAACATTAGGTTAGTTTGATTCCCTTCGCAACCGTAGGGTAGAGTTCTGGCTCTTCTTTCTAAAAACAAACAGAAAAATACATAAAGATTTCAAACACAATAAAAGACACTTCTTCCGTAAAAGAATGTGAACTCATCAAGACGTCATTTTTGTCCGCCGGGACTGCTAATCAAGAAACCCTTTTTTAGAAGGAATAAAATCAATCAAGGACAGACTTATGTCGTGCGTGGCCCGAACTACGTTTGCTCTGATCTTCCATGCAGTGTGGAAGTACGTAGGCATAGGATGCGATATCCTAGCGAGCAACCTTCCCCTCCTTTCCCGTAGGTAGGCGAACTACGTTGACTCTGATTTCTCGTTCCAGGCGGGAATACGTAGGCATAAAGTGCGATACTTTGCCGAGTCATTTTTTATTTTTATTTTCTTTTCTTTTAACCCCAGACCTTTAGCGTAGATAGAATAACAATCCATACCCGAAAACAAGCGTGGATCCCGTCGAGTACGACGGACGTGAGGGGTGCTAATACCTTCCCCTTGCGTAACCGACTCCCGAATCCAGGTTTTGGTTGCGACGGCCATACCTTTCCCATGTTGTGCGAGGTTTACTCTGAGCGTTTCCTTTCCCTCCCGTGGGATAAATAACGCACGGTGGCGACTCTTCTGTTCAGCCGGCGCCGATTTTCGCAGTAGCGACAGCTGGCGACTCTGCTGGGGATCCAACGTCCCCTGGCTGCTAAGGACTGCGATAGTTCTTATGCATTTGGGATCCAACGTCCCTTTGAGCGAGTCAATCCTAGCGCTTGTTTTCCCGTCGAGGATTTTGTATGGAGTTATTGTATATTTCTAACCTTGTATTTTCAGCTTTGTATATTGATTATTATTGCTGTATTTGGGGTGTGACGGGTGTTCTGATATTGAGAGATAAGTCGGACCTGGGCTTGAGTGCACCTAGAATTAGCGTAGAAAGTAGTGGGCGCGTGCCGGCTTTGCTTGCATTAGTGTCTCATGAAATCTACACTCGGACGAGGTTCTTCTGGTTGGCTTCTTTTTCTACCCTTTGGGTCGAAGGGGTTGTTGGTCAGCTGAATTGTCGACTCCGGGGACCGATCATTTGGAAGTTGGCTAAGTGAGGCCTCTTCAGGATTTGATGATGCCACTCCTTCTGGGAATCGTATCATCAACCCTGAAAGTCTGTGACGCCGACGACCGCATAGGATGCCGTACCTTGTGCCAGTTATAGGGCCACCCACCTGTGAGGGGATTTGGGGTTATGCAGGTAACCAGACCTTCAGATACCGGTTATTTCTTGATCAGAGATCCAGGGTATTTATGGAGAGTTATGAGGTCTGTCAGAGACCATTGGGAGATGTGTTCTGAGGTCTGTCAGAGACCAATTAGAGGTGTGATTTGAGGTCTATCAGAGACCAGTTGGAGTTATGGTTTGAGGTCTGTCAGAGACCAGTGCTGGAGCTTTGTTTTAGGTCTATCTGAGACCAGGGTTTGATAACTTCTGGATGGTCTATCTGAGACCTTTCTTGATTGGGTTTAGGCTATTCAGCTGCAGCTTTGGTCCCTGTTGCATGTTACTTGCATTGCATTGCCTGCATATCCATTACCATTTGCATTTCACTAACGTGTGTCTGTGCTGCAGGTGCATTTGCATTTCCCTAGTTCTAGTGCCCGGACTTCTGAGTATTGACTATGGCTGGTTTGAGGAAAACAGTTGCGTATAAGCTGCCTGCACCTGATATTACTTCTTTGCTTGGTCTGATATCTCTCGCTAATGAGGAGGTTAGGAGGAGCTTCAGAATGAGCCATGGGAGATTACTGAGATTAGTCTGTAAGCCCACTGCTGATGAGATGAACGGGCTATACACCTTGATGCAGTTCTATGACCCCGCATTGAGATGCTTTACTTTTGCTGACTTCATTCTAGGACCTACTATTGAGGAGTATGTGGAGTTTACTGAGCTTCCCGTGCAGAACAAGGTTCCCTTTATTCACTCTGCTGCTGAGCCCAAGTTGGAGGACTTAGCCAAAGCCTTGCATATGAATGCTGCAGATCTGTTATTGACTTCTTGGCTTGGGGTGTCAGGTTTCTCTCTGGATTTCTTAGTTGTCAAAGCTCGAGAGTACGCCAAGAACGGTTGTTGGGTGGTTTTCAATGCTATTTTGGCTTTATGCATCTATGGAATTGTGCTGTTTCCTAACTTGCCCAACTTTGTGGACCTGGACGCTTTCTATCTGTTTGCTGCAGGCAACCCAGTGCCAACGTTGATCGGAGACTTCTACCACTCATTGCACTATAAGAATGAGAACCGAAGAGGAAAGGCTGTGTACTGCTGTGCTCCTCTGTTGAATATGTGGTTCAAGAGTCACCTTCCCATGAAGGGACCATTTGTGGACAGTGCAACCTCAGCCAGTTGGTCAGAACGCCTGATGAGGCTATCTTCCGAAGACGTCGTATGGTTTGATCGAGATTTGTTGGGATCCGAGCTCATCTTCAGCTGTTCTGGGTACCCTAATGTGCCGCTGATAGGAAGAAAAGGGTGTATCAATTACAACCCTTCTCTATTCATTCGCCAGTTCGGATACGCACTGAAGAACCCGCCAAAGGAGGAGGAAGTACAGGAATCTCTGTACTTCACTAGAGATGTGAAGGGGGAGTTATTAGCCAAGTTGCAACATGCCTGGGCGCGTATTAACCGCAGAGGGAAGCCTTTGTTAGGAAAGAATGACTGTCAGGCCTATGCACCTTACAGAGTTTGGATTCAGGAGAGGGCTAGTCAGTTGAGGATGCCGTTTCCAGATGCACCAATTCTTGTTCCCGTTCCGGTAGCAGAGCCAACTACTGTTTCTAGGGAAGTCTATGAACAAGTTGTGAGAGAAAAAGAAGCCTTGATGAAGATTAACGAAGGGTTAGAGCAAGAGCTAGCTCAAGCACGCAGTGAGAAAAACAAGGCCGTATATGCTTTCCAACAACAGATCGAGCTAGTAAACAGGTTAGGGGCTGAGTTGACTGAGGAAAAGAAAAAGCGTGAACGTCTGGGGCAAGAGTTCAGAAGTTCCCATGACATGCTGGAAGCCAAAAAGAAGGCGCTCGACGCAGCACACCGATAGATATCCTCTTGCAATAAGACTTGGAATGCTACACTCACTAACAATAAGAAGAGGGAAGATAAGCTGAAGCAGCAAATTTCCGACCTCGAAGAGAAGTTGAAGTCTAGCATCAAGAAGTGTGAGGAGGAAGTGATGACCCGGTATAGTGTCCAGCATGCACTGAACAAGGCAATCAAATCCAGAAATGAAGCAGTGTCTCAGAAGCGAAAGTTAGAAGATTGCTTCGGAGAAGCAACATGGGAAGAAACTGCTGAAGACGTATGCCGTGTCCTTAAGAGGAGAAACCAGCTTGTTGAAGGGCTGCTTGATCGACCAAGCCATCCGGAGACCAAGAAGTTGATAGAGGAGTACCAGACTTTTGGGAGGATTTGATCATTTCATGAAGTAACTTGTATGCTTTATTTGCATAGTGCTGACCATCACCAGGATTGTTGGTTGAGGTCATGCCTTCTTTGTACTCTCAGTGATATTGTACCCCGGGCTTATTGGTTCTCCCTGCAATATATGAGGCTTTCTATGATTCAGCTCCAATATTCCTATTGTCAGCACTGTCACTGCACCGGCACCTTCGCACTAGAACTGGGGGAATGAACTTCCCTAATGCACAGACACATTGCATTGCATTCATATTCATATTGCATTACAGGTAATCTTTGGATGGTGTCTTATTTCCTGCTTTGCATCAGGTACTTACCAGGATTGCAGATCAACACCCGCACCGCTATTCTACACGCTCCAATTGTCGAAAAATCATGGACCAAATGCAGAACGAGATGCAAGATGTGCGCGAGAAGCTCGCTCTCTTCATGCAGACCATGGAAGCTATAGCAAAAGGGCAGGAGAATTTGCAGGCCATGGTCCAGCCCCTGTTGGCTCGAAACGCTGGTCATGGTAATGAAGATCATCAGTCTGTCCGGGTTGATACTGCTCATGGAGACGGCACTCCCACGCCAGTGGCTCCGCCCGTAGTCAATATACCTGCTGCTAATGTCAACAACGCTACCGCTGCTGTGAATGGTAACGTTGGAGTGGGGAATGAGACCGCTGTCCATAATGCTGGGCTGGGTGATGTCAATTTGGGAGATAATCTAGGAGGCAATGGCTTTGTCAATACTGGGTTCGGATTCAACGATCAGGGATTCGATAACACTGGGAAGTATGGCTTTAATGCTCAAGGCTTTGGGCAAGATGGTTATGGTATGGTCAATCAGGGTTACGGAGGCTTTGGAAACGGAAACGGTGCTGGATTTATGGCTTTTGGTCCTGCTGGAGGTGTTCAAGGGTACGGCAACAGAGGCTGAGGTCCGGGGATGAATCAGATCAGAGCTG
Source organism: Lathyrus sativus (assembly GCA_963859935.3). Classification (NCBI taxonomy): domain Eukaryota; kingdom Viridiplantae; phylum Streptophyta; class Magnoliopsida; order Fabales; family Fabaceae; genus Lathyrus; species Lathyrus sativus. The sequence continues at coordinate 71,141 of CAWUDS030004614.1, read as the reverse complement.
GACGTAATAATGGATATGATGGGTACGGGGCTGGAAATGGTATGTGGCAAGAAGATCAGCAGGAAGACGCCTTCTCCGGAGGGGGTTTTGAAGGGCCGATGGATGATTCCCAAAAGATTAGAATGCTGGAAGAGCAGATGAAGGGAGTCTTAAATCAAAGTGCTGTGGGATTGGACATGGCAACAATGGGCTTGGTACCTGGCTTGAGGGTGCCAATTAAATTCAAAGCTCCTGCGTTTGACAAGTATAAAGGAGACACATGTCCGAAAGTGCATGTACGAGCTTATTACAGAAAGATGTCTGCATACTCAACTGATGAAAGAATGCTAATGCATTTCTTTCAGGATAGTCTATCGGGCCCTTCCTTAGAGTGGTACATGGGGTTGGAGCCAACTGATATCAAGACATGGAAGCAATTGGCGGAGGCGTTTGTAGCCCATTACAAGTATAACAGCGACTTGGCGCCCAATCGGGTCCAGTTGGCCGGGCTTTCGCAGAAGAAGGGGGAGAGTTTTAAAGAGTACGCGCAAAGGTGGCGCGATATGGCTGCCAGGGTCCGTCCTCCTGTAGAAGATAAGGAAATGAATGATATGTTTGTCGGCACATTCACAGGGCTGTTTCATGATATGCTGTTTCATACGTCTCTGGCCAGTTTCTCAGACCTGATTCTGATGGGGGAAAAGATTGAACGTAACATTAAGCAAGGAAAGTTCCAAGTCGAGGAATCAACTGCATCTGGCAGTAATAGGAAAGCTTATGGTGGGCGCCGTCAGGGCGAGGCAAGCGCGGTATTTGGAGGCCGAGGCCGAGGCCGAGGCAGGGGACGAGGTCAATATCGTCAGCCGCAGCAGGTGTCGAGTGTTACTATTCCCTATCAACAACAACCACTCCAGCAACAACAACCGGTTCAGCAGCAACCAATGCCACAGCAGCAGCAGCCTCAGCAGGGGGCACAGCAAACTCAACGAAGATTCCAGGGTAGCAAACCGAGAAGAGTGTTTGAGAAGCCTCCCTCTACCTATGCTGATTTATTGCAGACATTGTTGGGATTGAATCTAGTAGAGAAAAGAACTCTGGCACCGATAACGGGAGCTCCCCCGTTTGGTTATGATGCAAGCAGGCACTGTGAGTTTCATTCTGGGGCCCCGGGCCACGATATAGAAGGTTGCCATGCTTTTAAGCACGTTGTGCAGGATCTCTTAGACAACAAGACTATCAACTTCGGAACGGCCGGTCCGAACATAGTCCAGAAACCCATGCCTAATCATGGGGCAAACGCCGTTCTGATTGAGGAAGGTCTGAATCTGATTATGAATGTTGAAGATTTAAAGACGCCGCTGAGCGAGATAAAGAGCCGACTGTTACAAGGAGGTGTTTACCCAGGATGTAACGAGTATTGCTTAGATTGTTGGACCCTAGCTGGGGGGTGTGAAGATTTGAAGAAAGGCATTCAGGCTTTAATGGATGAAGGTATATTGCAGTTTGATCGAGCGGCAACTGACGAGCCTGCAGGGGCAGTAGTGGATAATCGGAGTGATGTGGCCACTGTGACGATTCCTCGGAAGACGATCACTATTGCAGCACCAGCTCAGCGCCCACCGATCACCATAACTAAGGCCGGGCCAATCCCGTACGAGAACACGAAAGCAGTCCCATGGTCATATGGGTTAGAGGTGTATTGTGACGGGATAAAGATTGATGTTAACAAACAGCCAGTGGAGATTGTGGATAATGTTGTTGGTTCAGGAGGCATGACAAGGAGCGGCAGGATCTTTATATCTCCTGAAGTGGAGGCTGAAAGACTAGCGAAAGGAAAAGGGAAAGTGGTTGAAAATGTTCCGGTACAAGCAAGTGAAAAAGAAGCAGCATCGAAGGATGTAGAAGAGTTCATGCGCTTGATTCGAAAAAGTGATTATAAGATTGTGGAGCATCTGCAGCAGACACCGTCCAAAATATCTATCTTGTCATTGCTCTTATGTTCGGAAGCTCACAGAAATGCTTTGCTGAAAGTCCTGGACACTTCTTTTGTACCCCAGGACGTCTCCGTAAATCAGCTGGAAGGAGTATTGGCACATGTGAATGCAGGCCACAGCTTGGGCTTTACCGATTTTGACTTGACTCCGAAAGGGAGAGATCATAATATGGCATTACACGTATCTGTTGAGTGCAGAGGATCAGTAATGTCGCACGTATTGGTTGACACCGGGTCATCTCTGAATGTGCTACCCAAGAAGGCGATGATGAAGCTGGATGTTCGAGGAATTTTGTGCACACCCAGTGATTTGGTAGTCAGAGCGTTTGACGGCACGCGGAGAACAGTCTTCGGATCGATCACTTTGCCTCTGCAGGTGGGGCCGGAAGTGTTTGCAACTGAGTTTTATATCATGGATATACAGCCTGCGTACAGCTGCTTGCTGGGAAGACCCTGGATTCATGGAGCAGGGGCAGTCACGTCTACCCTGCATCAGAAGTTAAAATATATGGTCGGAGACAGCGTAGTCACCGTGTGCAGAGAAGAAGACATCCTGGTCAGCCATCTATCTTCATTTAAATATGTGGAAGTCGACGGGGAGATCCACGAGACGCCATGCCAGGCATTCGAAGGTTTGCGCATCAAGGACAAAGGTCCCGGGCCGAGCAAAGTGCCAGAGATAGCTGTCTCATCGTATAAGGAAGCTCAAGCTCTAGTAGAAGCAGGAGAAGCAAAGGGCTGGGGCAAAGTGCTGGACATTCCTGTGAAGATGGACCGGTTCGGACTGGGCTACCAACCGTCGTCATCAACTCCTTCCGTGGGGGCCCCCCGTTTCAGAAAGCCAATTGTCATCTCTGCCAGTGGAGTATGTCATGAAACTGTCAATGCTGCTTCAGAGTCCAATGAAGGAGACAGCGACTGTGATATGGATGCCTGGATTCAGCCAAGCACGCCAGGACAAGGACTGTGCAACTGGTCTATTCAGGAGCTTGTTCCTGTGACTTTTAAACAGTAATGCTTTGCTTTATTAATTGTTGAATAATCTGATGTCTTGCCCGGGGCATCAGGATTTGCTTAGGGCTGTGTTGTTATAAACATTGCGTGTTAATCATTAAATAAATGGCGTTTTTTTTCATGTACAAATACCGTAATCCCTGTCTTTCTCGTTTTATATTTTTCAATAAAATGGCAACGTGGTTATTCGCTTTATACGCATTTTGAAGCACTTAACCATTCCTTTTGCAGGATAACATTTTCAGATGACATCCTTGAACCACCTATGACTCGTCCCGACTTTGAGCACCCAGTGTTTCAGGCTGAAGAAGAGATTGTCGAAGATGGCGACGTTCCTGAAGAACTGTCTTGGTTAGTGAAGCAAGAGGAAAGAGCCATTCTGCCTCACGACGAGGTCATCGAAATTATCAATTTGGGGTCGGAAGGGGTTGAGAAAAACATTCGTATCGGAGCCGCACTGCAGAGTGATATCAAGCGAAGACTGGTTGAAATGCTCCGAGAGTATAATGATGTATTCGCTTGGTCATATGAAGATATGCCAGGGCTCGATACAGATATGGTTGTGCATCGCCTGCCACTGAAAGAAGATTGCCCACCGGTCAAACAAAAGCTTCGCAGAACTCGACCAGATATGGCAATGAAGATCAAAGAGGAGGTGCAGAAACAGTGGGACGCTGGTTTCCTGGCTGTGACGAAGTATCCTTCATGGGTTGCTAACATCGTACCGGTGCCAAAGAAAGATGGCAAGGTTCGAATGTGCGTGGATTATAGAGATTTGAATAAAGCAAGCCCAAAAGATGATTTTCCACTTCCTCACATTGACGTGTTAGTTGATAATACCGCTCAATACTCCGTATTCTCCTTCACGGATGGCTTTTCAGGCTATAATCAAATTAAAATGGCGCGAGAGGATATGGAGAAGACTACTTTCATAACGCCTTGGGGAACATTTTGCTACAAAGTGATGCCCTTTGGTTTGAAAAATGCTGGGGCAACATATCAGTGTGCGATGACGACTCTTTTTCATGACATGATGCATAAAGAGATCGAAGTTTATGTTGACGATATGATTGCCAAATCCCAGACGGAGGAAGAGCATCTGGTGAATCTGCTGAAGTTGTTTAAAAGACTTAGGAAGTTCAGGCTGAGGCTGAACCCTAATAAATGCACCTTCGGGGTGAGATCGGGTAAACTGCTGGGGTTTATCGTAAGCGAAAGAGGAATAGAGGTCGATCCTGCTAAAATAAAAGCGATTCAAGAAATGCCGACGCCTAAAACAGAGAAAGAGGTGCGCGGGTTTTTAGGGAGATTGAACTACATCGCCCGGTTCATATCTCACCTAACGGCCACGTGTGAACCATTATTCAAGCTGTTGAAGAAAGATCAAGCTGTGACGTGGAACGAAAATTGTCAAAAGGCGTTCGATAAAATAAAGAAGTATCTGCAGGAGCCTCCTGTTCTGATACCCCCAGTGGCAGGTAGACCCTTGATAATGTATTTGACGGTTCTTGAGGGAAGCATGGGTTGTGTTCTCGGTCAACACGACGAGACGGGGAGAAAAGAGCATGCGATCTATTACCTGAGTAAGAAATTTACAGACTGTGAATCCCGATACTCAATGCTGGAGAAAACTTGTTGCGCGCTAGCCTGGGCCGCCAAGCGTTTGAGGCAGTACATGCTGAATCATACAACCATGCTCATCTTGAAGATGGATCCTATCAAATATGTATTCGAAAAGCAGGCGTTGTCAGGTAGAATTGCCCGGTGGCAGATGGTCTTGACTGAATATGATATCCAATACGTCTCGCAAAAGGCTATAAAGGGGAGTGTGTTGTCTGAGTATCTGGCGGAGCAGCCTATTGAAGAGTACCAACCGATGAGGTTTGATTTTCCTGACGAGGATATCATGTACCTAAAGATGAAAGATTGCGAAGAACCGTTGCCAGACGAGGGACCAGAGTTGGGGTCCAAATGGAAGATGATATTTGACGGAGCTGTGAATGCTTACGGTAGCGGAATAGGGGCAATTATCACTACGCCGCACGGGTCGCACATCCCGTTTACTGCCCGATTGACCTTTGCCGTTACTAACAATGAGGCCGAATACGAAGCTTGTATAATGGGGCTTGAAGAAGCCATTGATTTGCGAATCAAACATCTAGACGTATACGGAGACTCAGCTCTGGTAGTGAATCAGATAAAAGGGGAATGGGAGACACGTCAGCCCAATTTGATACATTACATGAATTATGCAAGGAGATTATTGCCTTTCTTTGACAAAGTTGAATTGCATCACGTACCGCGGGCAGAAAATCAAATGGCTGACGCCCTTGCCACTTTGTCTTCCATGTACAAGGTCAACTTCTGGAACGAAGCTCCCCAAATCACTATCTCTCGGTTGGACAGGCCAGCTTATGTATTTGCTATCGATGAAGCATCTGATGACAAACCGTGGTATTTCGACATCCTTAATTTCCTGAAGAATAAAGAGTATCCGGCTGGGGCATCCAGTCAAGATCAGAAGACTCTCAGGAGATTAGCGGGTAATTTCTACTTGAATCCAGATGGCGTCTTGTACAGAAGAAACCACGATTTGGTGTTGTTGCGTTGTGTAGACGAGAAAGAGGCAAAGCTTCTCATGGAGGAAATTCACGAAGGTACCTTTGGTACGCATGCTGGTGGGCATGCTATGACGAGAAAGCTGCTGCGGGCAGGTTATTTTTGGCTGACGATGGAAACTGATTGTTTCAAGTTCGCGAGGAAGTGCCACAAGTGCCAAATCTATGCTGACAAGATACACGTGTCTCCGAGTCCTCTAAATGTGATGTCATCTCCATGGCCATTCTCGATGTGGGGAATCGATATGATTGGGAAGATCGAGCCGACGGCTTCTAATGGGCACCGGTTCATCCTAGTAGCAATCGATTATTTCACCAAGTGGGTGGAAGCGGCGTCTTACGCGAATGTAACGAAGCAAGTGGTGGCTAGATTTATCAAGAGAGATATCATTTGCCGATACGGGATTCCCGAGCGGATAATCACGGACAACGGTTCAAATTTGAACAACAAAATGATGAAGGAGCTCTGTCAGAATTTCAAGATCGAACATCACAACTCCTCCCCTTACCGACCCAAGATGAATGGCGCTGTTGAGGCGGCCAATAAAAATATCAAGAAAATTGTTCAGAAAATGGTGGTGACCTATAAGGATTGGCATGAAATGCTACCTTTCGCTTTGCACGGTTATCGTACGACGGTACGCACATCAACCGGGGCAACTCCGTTCTCGTTGGTATACGAAATGGAAGCGGTATTACCATTAGAGGTTGAGATCCCTTCTCTGAGGGTATTGCGAGACGTTCAGCTGGACGAGGCAGAATGGGTAACGAATAGATTGAATCAATTGAGTTTGATGGATGAGAAGAGACTAGCTTCTCTAGCATACGGGCGTTTGTACCAGAGCCGAATGAAGAAAGCGTACGACAAGAAGATACTTCCACGAAGCTTTCAGACGGGCGACCTTGTGCTGAAAAGGATTCTCCCGCCGCAAGCGGATCACAGGGGCAAGTGGACCCCCAATTACGAAGGGCCATACGTTGTCAGTAAGGTCTTTTCAGGAGGAGCGTTGTTGTTGTCCACCATGGACGGAGAAGACTTTGCGTCACCTGTGAATTCGGACGCAGTTAAAAAATACTTTGCTTAAAACAGACCCGCTGGACAGAAAAAGAGAGTCCAGGCCAAAATGGGGCATCCTGGCGAACCAAAGACAGAATGAAAGGTTCGGGCAAAAGTTAGGGATAAAATTGGAAAAAATGTACACCCGCGAAGTTGAAAACCTACACTGGGCGGCTTCGGCAAAAAAGGGTATCCCGGTGAACTGAAAACCCGTAAAGGGCGGTTCACGCAAAAGTTAGGGATGTGAAAGGCAAATGACTGCGGTCCGAATTTGATATTACAATGAGCATCAATGCGGGAGAATATATTTGAGGAGTCAGTTATCGGATGCAATCTCTTCAGAAGTGGGGATACCGGGAAAGCAGTAGAGTCGGATGAGTCATAGGAGGATCATTTCGTGGTGTTCATCTGCATCCCGTTGCCGACATGTGTACAAAATTTAATTTGTCAATGTATTTATGCTTCTTGTGCATACTTGTATATTTGCTTTGTGTAGCTTCCTCATTTCAGGAGTTACATCCCGTGTACAAAACTCCGCCCATTCAGGGGCCCAATCAATGAAAATACGTTATTCAGTATTCGACACTGTTCTTTACTGTTTTGTGCATGATAAAACGCCTAAGTTTAGTGAAGCTAGCATGAGTATAACATCACTGGCCCTTGCCAACAATTGTTAAAGCTTTGGATTAACTGAGTGTAACGTCACTAACCTGAATTGATTTGGTTGCATAGGCTTGTCGTGTCTTGTTTGTGTTGTTGCAGGTTTCATAACCATACGAGGAAGATGATCAAAAGATCGCGATAACGAAAGACTTGACCCCCACATAGGTCATGCATGTTCCTCCCGAAGAAGGATAGAATTCCCCAGCTAGCCGTAGCTTATCCAAAGGACGTGCTCCAGAAAAGTTATTCGTCCTCAGCAGAGTTTGGCGATTCCAAGATCGTAAGGCTGTATTTAGACAGGTTCATCTTTCCCCGCAGGGTCATACACTCTCCCCCAAGGGAGTCAGTTAATTTTCCCCAAGAGAATCATCCCATCCCCAGCAGGATTCTCTTTGCAAGTGTTTTCATTCCTTCCAGTGGAACTCGAAGATCAAGACTCTCCAAAGCAGAGTTGATGGTGGGTCCTGTCATTTATTTTGTCAGAGATACTGTGTAATATCAGTTCACGTTCTAGCAGAAAGTCCGATCATACTATGCACATCTGCTATTCCCCAGCAAAGTTATATTCCCCAGCAAGGGGTTACTTCAACAAGGTGCTTGGTTTAAGTTCCTAATTTCCCAGCAGGGTTGACTTCACCCTTCCAGCATTTATTTTGCTGGAATAATTCTGTAGCATCTGGCTATCCCCGGCGGAGTCGGCATTATCTTTAGCATTTATTTTGCTGAAGCAGTTTCTGTATTTTAGCCGTTCATGTAGAGAGAGCTCTTGCTCAAATGAACTACCAAACAGTCAAGATCTCGGTATGGGACATCCAATGTCAGTTTTGGCTGTATTCCCCACAGAGTTATCAGGATAAGTTTCTCTTTATTCCCAGGCAGAATTAGTTGTCATCAGGGGTTCCATGAATCAGAATTTCAGAGGCCACCGCCGGTTATCAGAGCAGGCGTCCGATAGTTTGGTTTCCATACATCCTCAGTAGAGCCCGCCTCAAAGTCGCTGTCACGACAGTGCTGAGGAGTTTATGGGTGTGGATCATTGGAGAACTAAGTCCTGACGTGGACAATTTATTCCTATATTGACGGGATTTCTTCAGAAGTGGGCGTCCTAACGTGGACAGGTTTATTTCCCTGGGTTGGTGAGGTGTGTTAGTCCTATCATGGGCAGATTCGGTTTCTCGAAATTAGTGGAATGGGAGGTCATGACGTTGACAAAAGTGATTACTCTTTGTGGTGGTGCCCTGACGTCGCCAGATCAGACCAGTGTGTGAGTCCTTATGTGGACAAGTCTTATTTCCTCAGCGGGTCGAAGACGCCTGAGTCCTAACGTGGACAAATCAAGACGAGATCAGTGTCCTGACGTGGACAAATCAAAGAAATTATTATTCCTAACGTGGAGAAATGGGTCCTAACGTGGACGATGTAGTCCTTACGCGGACATATCAGAAGAGGATCCCTTACGTGGAAAGAGGTGATTCCTAACGTGGAAGGTATGGAGTCCTTACACGGACAGATTAAGATGGCATTCCTCACGTGGAAAAATGTAGTCCTGACGCGGACAAATCGGAAGGAGTTGGTTGCCTTATGTGGAAAAGTTATGTTTCCTTACGTGGAAAGAAGATGGTTTCCTTACGTGGAAAGACGAGTTTATTCCTTACGTGGAAGGATTGAGTCCTCACGCGGACACATCAAGACTGATTCCTGACGGGGAAAGAAATGGATTATTCCTGACGTGGAAGAGTTTAGTCCTGACGCGGACAGATCAAAGAAGTTATTCCTAATGTGGAAGAAGAAGATTTACTCCTTACGTGGAAAAATTGGGTTCCTTACGTGGACAGATTCAAGAAAAGTTGATTCCTGACGTGGAAGAATGATGTACTCCTTACGTGGAAAGTTGAGTCCTGACGTGGACAGGTTCAGAACTAAAGTTGAATTCCTTACGTGGAAAGATTGGAGTCCTGACGCGGACGTGTCAAGTGGCATTGGAGTCCTTACGTGGACAGATTGGTATAGTTCTCCTCATGCGGAAAGAAAGAGTGTACTCCTGACGTGGAAAAGGTTAGTCCTGACGTGGACAGATACAAAAGAGATGATTCCTAACGTGGACAGGTGTTACTCCTGGCGTGAAAGAGTTTTATTCCTAACATGGACGATTCAGTTTATGGAAATGCAGACGAATTATCCCCAGCGGAGTTGCCGAGATTTTTCTGGGTTAACAGCAGGTGGAGTCCTAACGTGGACAGGTTTTAGTCGAGATTTCTTCGTATTGATGACGGACAGAGTCCTAACGTGGACAAGCAAGCAATCTGTTATGACAGAATCATTTTCAGAACGATGAAGACAATCCCCAGCACAGTCGCACGAGATCAGTGGGTTGCTGTAACAGTCAGATTCAGCTGATGAGTGTCGTTCCTCAAGCAGGAGCGCAATTTATTTCTGCGGTTGGCAAATTTCTGGTTTCACTAGTATTCAATCGTCTCGTACCGCGAATGTCTGAAGGCTCCGAGCTCTTCACCCAATCGGGTCCAAGTCGCTTGAATAGGGGCAGCTGTTGCACCCTAAAATTTGCCCAACCTTATTCACTTGGTTTATGTTTTAACATCATTAGCATTTGCATATAGAGTCATGTACATAGACTAACCATCTGCATAGCATAAGCATAGCAAGTCATACAACAGGGGGACCAATCATTATTATCATCTCTAGAAGCCTATCAAGAGGTTATTATCCCAATTCAATCTCATTCAAGTCATCAGGAAAGAATTTGAAAGCAAAGAGTTCAGCAGATCAAGCCTTGAGTCCATCTCCTAGCTGAGGGTATCTGAGGGTCAACAAGAGGGTTGTGAGCTGTGAGTTGAAGGCATGGAGAGTATCTAGACATTATGAGAGACTTAGAAAGTCATTTGGAGAAGGAGACAAGTCATTGATGAGAGCACAAGAGCTATAGCTGAAGACAGTCAACTAGGGTTTCATCTGGGTCAACCCTAGGTCAACCCTAGGTCAATTGACTGACTTAAGGGGCATTCAAGTCTAGTGGAGAGATGGGGGGTTCATCATTGGATATATAAAGAAGGATATGGAGATATGCCAAGAGGAATTCAAGAGAAATCAAGGAGAAGAGGAGTTTCTAAATTAGGGTTTCTGTGTAAAATCCCCTAGTTTAGGTCAAATTTCCAAGCAAGATAAGTCAAAATGCTAGCTTCAAATGGCTTCTTGGCCAACATGAAACTTGTAGAGGATCTCAAGACCTTTAATTTGAGTGGTGGAAGACATCAAGGAGATTTATAGAACTCAAGTTATGGTCCTTGCAAGTTACAGGTCATCTGAGGTATCTGAAATTTTGTCTGTGAAAGTAACTTGACTTCCAAGCTAGTTTTACCCCTCAAGGAGATTTCAAATGAATTCTTGGTCAACATAAGAATTGTTCCTCATTGCCTTAGCTTTCTAGAATGGTATAGCATGCCCTCATATGATGTGTGGAACTCAACTTATGGTCTTGGCAAGCAAAGGGTATTTTGGGCATTTGTGAATTACAGGTCATTTTAACCTATGTCCAAAACTCATACAAGGAGGCCTCAAATGGAAAAACTTACAACATCAAACTTGCTCCAAATGTGATTTTAAGTCTAGAAAGAAGGTCACAAATTGTTGGAAAAGCTCATAACATGAAGTTGCATGATTGGTCCAAATTTGAACTAAAATGGCTTATAATTTGAATAAAGTCAAAGTGGAAAATGGTTTGGGAGATTTATAAGTCCAAATGGAGACTTCCAATATATGATTTTGAATGGAAAAGACATTCTAAAGACAATGGTTCAAGCACTTTTTTGAGTTTAGTGGAAGATTTCAAAGTTATCCTTGGTTTCTTGCATTTTAAGAAACATAGCCAAAATGAATCAAAGTTGGAAGGCAAGGGAAGTTGTAAGAGGGATCTAGAAGTTACCATTGAACACTATATATTCATGAAATCAGAATTGAGCAAGGGTTGGATTCATTTTTCACCAAAAATCTCCCAAAGTTTCTCATTCTTCCTCTTGCAAATTCTTTTCAAACTTCATCAATTCTCCATCAATTCTCATAATCTTTGATTCTACTCCACTCCATAATCATCAAAGATCAAAGATCACTCAATATCTGGCTGGTTTTGATCCATTCTCATGTGCTGTTATCATCCTCTTCAAAAGTGAGGAATCAATCGGTTAGCAAGATCCAAGGCCAAGAAACAAGAGGTGTTGCATACAGAAGCAAGAGCTTCACTCACTGATCAAGATCTGAGCATTGGTGTTGGTGGATTCACGAGTTTCCATAGCTGTTTTCAAGCTTTTGCATCAGGTGCGTTTTCATTCAAATTGATTAATTCAGTTAGTTTAGCATAGTTTTGTTAGTTTAGATATGATGTAGGATGTTAGTAGAGCAATTAGGATGAGTTTGGAGTAGTTTGGTGATGATTGTTAGCAGGTTGTTAGAACTGTTAGGGCTTAGAACTTGCAGCATAGTGCACTATAATATTAGGTTGTTAGCGCAGGATGATCACCATTAGTCATAGATTAGATTAGTGTAAGTTTGATTGAGAATTGTGCTGATGAGTTGCAGAGTATTTTCATGGAGCCAGAAATTGTTGCGCTCGGGTTTATTGATTGGCTGAGTTTTAATACAATCTAAGACCATAGACGTGTAGAGGGAGAGATTCTGAGTGAGTTTCATGTTTATATCGTGGTGTTTCATGCATTGTGGAGTGAGAACCGATTGAGGGAAGTTGGTGCGTGCATGGAGTTTCATGGAGTGTAAACCCTAATTCTTATGATCCAATGAGGAAGACGAAATCCTGGGCGTTCATTTCATGCAAGACCTTTGACTCAGGGAGCAATCGTGTGGCTCTTGTTTGATTTAGAATTTGGAGGGAAGAGTGGTGCCCTAAATGCACCGTTTCATTAATTGAAACGGGCGGGCCTGAGTGAGTTTTGATATCCCCACCCCCCAATTTTAAGCCCAATCAGTTTTGAACGTGATAACTCCTGCTGAATGCACCCCTGCTTGTTTTTTTAGTTTTATTAATTCTGACTTGTTTTGGGCTTAAGCCAAATTTGCTACGCGCACCCCCTGTTTGCTGGCCCATCCTGATTACAACTAAGCGTGTTTTCTATTAGTACCCCCCCTACCATTTTATTTGATTTAATTGTTTTTAATTCCACTTTAATTTTTACCAACTTTAAAAATTCATAATAAATAGATAAAAAATCATTTTTAATCCATTCTTTTTACATCATTTTCATTAGAATGTCTAGAAAATTGTCATTTAATAAAATTGCATTTTTATTTTTATTTCATATTTTTCCCATATTTTCCAAATAAATAGCATTTTAAATAGTTTCATTTCATGCATGATTCTGTTAATTTTTGTTCTATTAGATGCTTTAATATTTTTTGTTCATTCTTTTTATGTTGCTTAGATGAGATATTGAACTTGTAGAAACAATTTAGTTCCCATTTTTAAGAATTAATTTTAGGTGCTTAATGTAGGCTTGAACAACATGAACAAATTAGGGTTTTTAGGTGATGATTTAGGAAGTTTGATTCTTTCCCTTAGGACTTAGGATTTAACTAGATTAGTTATGGGACTATAGGGGCTATGGGTAGTTATTAGATCCCCTTAGAAAAAGTCAGGATTCCCCTACTGCTATTAATACTCTGTATATATCTGATTGACTGGTGTGGTGTGCCCTCTGGGGATTATTGCTTGCTTGCTTGGGTATTGGGATTGTCTGGGGACTTGGGAGAGTTGAAGACTTGAGGTGATGAAGACCATTGGAGATCCAGAGATTGAAGATCAACTGCCAGAGTTGGAGAGGAGGTTCTTGCTAGCAGCTGCTGAGGAGACTAGGGTTTAGGAGCTAGGCAGAGCTCTAGATTAGAAAGCTTGCTTCTCAAACATAGATGGCTTTGTTTGCCTCTATCCTTTCTCTATGATTCAAAGTCTCTTTCAAATATCCACCTTCTTCCTTTGGAAGGATCAGTGAATGTATTTGAAAGATAGAAATTTTGAGAGAAAACTTTCTGTTTAATGTTAACAGTTGATGAACCACCCTTGGTAGGTAATTAACTGTCTAATATTCATTCATTTCACTCTTGTGACTGATCCCTCATCTGGGAGGTTTGAGCTTGAAGAAAAGCCATTGCTTATAGAAGACTGATGATCAAAGCCCTTGCCTGAAGGCCATGAAGATGGAGATTGATGCTTGTTGAAGCCTGTAGCTGATTGGAGATTACTTGAAGCTAGATGTTGATTCAGAGCTGCTGATGCTGTTTCTTTTGCTGTTGTATTTCATTGCTGATGTATTGTTTGGATTTCCTGGTTGTATTGTTTGCTGGTTACCCTGTTGGGTTGAAAGTGAAGCCTGTTCACTTTCGCCTATTGTTTTCTAGGTTCGAGGTTGAGTGGGACTCCCTTGCCTCGCTTGTACTGTTGCATCCATGCATTTTACCGCTTTATTATATCTGTTATTGTTTCTGTTTCTGCCTATCCCGTAGGATCTCTGTTTCTCTCTGTGCAAGAGAGGAACATGATAGACACTAGGTCTTAACCCATGCATGATAACATTAGGTTAGTTTGATTCCCTTCGCAACCGTAGGGTAGAGTTCTGGCTCTTCTTTCTAAAAACAAACAGAAAAATACATAAAGATTTCAAACACAATAAAAGACACTTCTTCCGTAAAAGAATGTGAACTCATCAAGACGTCATTTTTATCCGCCGGGACTGCTAATCAAGAAACCCTTTTTTAGAAGGAATAAAATCAATCAAGGACAGACTTATGTCGTGCGTGGCCCGAACTACGTTTGCTCTGATCTTCCATGCAGTGTGGAAGTACGTAGGCATAGGATGCGATATCCTAGCGAGCAACCTTCCCCTCCTTTCCCGTAGGTAGGCGAACTACGTTGACTCTGATTTCTCGTTCCAGGCGGGAATACGTAGGCATAAAGTGCGATACTTTGCCGAGTCATTTTTTATTTTTATTTTCTTTTCTTTTAACCCCAGACCTTTAGCGTAGATAGAATAACAATCCATACCCGAAAACAAGCGTGGATCCCGTCGAGTACGACGGACGTGAGGGGTGCTAATACCTTCCCCTTGCGTAACCGACTCCCGAATCCAGGTTTTGGTTGCGACGACCATACCTTTCCCATGTTGTGCGAGGTTTACTCTGAGCGTTTCCTTTCCCTCCCGTGGGATAAATAACGCACGGTGGCGACTCTTCTGTTCAGCCGGCGCCGATTTTCGCAGTAGCGACATGGATGTCAAGATAATCCATTTCAAAATAATGAGAATTCTAAATGATTATCATTCTATATATAGACTATGATCACAAATATATCATCCTATAAGAAGATTATCTCTTTTTATCCCCATTCGAAGAGTTTTCATGACATTACGAGTACCGGTTGAGAAAAATCCACAAGCCAACCAGTGTCAAACACTTGTCTGTACACTTTTGTATTTTAGAATTATCGTTGCCATTGTCTAAAAATCTTTCTCATTATATTCGTTAAGGTATTCCTATAATCATTAATATCAAAATGTCATAGATCCTAAGGTTTGTGTCCATGGGGAGACGCTTAAGCGCTCCCAGCATGATGAGTGATCAGTGCATATTTATGCACTTTCTCCTATATTTTTACTTAGGAATTTCTTTACTTTATCTTGATTATTTTTATGTTTTATTTTGTTTTTATATTTTATTTTATTTTTGGCTTAATTTGATTTCCGCACTTATTTTTCAGCTTTAGCAGTCTGCACGGAAACGATCATAACTGGAGTTCCGGAAATCCGTTTGAGGCGTTCTAAAATTTGCCGGAAATCTAAGAGAGAGAGCTACGACTTTCGTGTTGGAGTCGAAGTCAGATTCGGAGCCCAAAATTCCAGAATTCCATTTGAAGTTACTGCATTAGAATTTTATTTTAGTGTTGGATCATGTATTGGGCCTGGGTTATGTTTTCGACCCAGTTGGGTTATGACCCGAATTTGCTTTCTTTTTAAAGGAAAAATACTCGTGTTACTGTTCACCTAGTTACATTTTCACGAAAAATACATTCAGAGCTTTGAGAAAACCATGGAGAGCTAATTCCTTAGAGTCATTCTGCTGTAATCGCGTTCCAACGCTTTGAGGTTTTTACTTTATCAATCTAATTCGTTTCTCTTTAAACACTATTGTATGAATTGCTTTTGCTTAACCTGTTAGTTTATAGAATTGTTTTGATTAAATTCGTATGATTGCATCCTTAGCTTTTATTCATATTTACGTCCCTTTGTCGTTAATTCGCGTTTATAATTCGTGTTTGCTTAATTCACGAAAACTTAATCCGTTTGCTTAATTTGGAATATAGGATTGTTAATCTAGTTTATGTCTTTTGCGCTTGTTAATTGACATAGGAATCGAATAGAGATCGAAATCGCTTAGGAAATTGGTAAGGTAGAAACCCGTGATAAGCCGGAACCTAAAACAGTAGATTGACTTATTTTGATAATCACTTACTTTAACCGCTTAATTGCATTTTCTTTATTTATCCGATCAGAAACCAAACCAACTCCCCCTCCATTTCGAATTTGGTAGATTAATCACATAAAAGAATCCTTGAGACGATATCCGAGTTGAATTGTCGCTGTATTACGTTTTCATCAAAAACACTCGTTTTGATCCGCGAGCGACAACTGATCAATGAGCTAGGCCCTCCACGACGGAGAGATGGATTGGGCAGACCCCGTATGATGAGCGGGACAGAGCAATATATATATATATATATATATATATATATATATATATATATATATATATATATATATATATATATATATATATATATATATATATATATATATATATATATATATATATATATATATATATATATATATATATATATATATATATATATATATATATATATATATATATATATATATATATATATATATATATATATATATATATATATATATATAAGAATCTTAATCGGTTGAGTAAGTAAATAAAATAATTAATTATATTTAATAATTAATTATTTAATTGAATATGTGCTTAAATATAAGTGGATGTCAAGATAATCCATTTCGAAATAATGAGAATTCTAAATGATTATCATTCTATATATAGACTATGATCACAAATATATCATCCTATAAGAAGATTATCTCTTTTTATCCCCATTCGAAGAGTTTTCAAGACATTACGAGTACCGGTTGAGAAAAATCCACAAGCCAACCAGTGTCAAACACTTGTCTGTACACTTTTGTATTTTAGAATTATCGTTGCCATTGTCTAAAAATCTTTCTCATTATATTCGTTAAGGTATTCCTATAATCATTAATATCAAAATGTCATAGATCCTAAGGTTTGTGTCCATGGGGAGACGCTTAAGCGCTCCCAGCGTGATGAGTGATCAGTGCATATTTATGCACTCATCCTATATTTTTACTTAGGCATTTCTTTACTTTATCTTGATTATTTTTATGTTTTATTTTGTTTTTATATTTTATTTTATTTTTGGCTTAATTTGATTTCCGCACTTATTTTTCAGCTTTAGCAGTCTGCACGGAAACGATCATAACTGGAGTTCCGGAAATCCGTTTGAGGCGTTCTAAAATTCGCCGGAAAGCTAAGAGAGAGAGCTACGACTTTCGTGTTGGAGTCGAAGTCAGATTCGGAGCCCAAAATTCCAGAATTCCGTTTGAAGTAACTGCATTAGAATTTTATTTTAGTGTTGGATCATGTATTGGGCCTGGGTTATGTTTTCGACCCAGTTGGGTTATGACCCGAATTTGCTTTCTTTTTAAAGGAAAAATACTCGTGTTACTGTTCACCTAGTTACATTTTCACGAAAAATACATTCGGAGCTTTGAGAGAACCATGGAGAGCTAATTCCTTAGAGTCATTCTGCTGTAATCGCGTTCCAACGCTTTGAGGTTTTTACTTTATCAATCTAATTTGTTTCTCTTTAAACACTATTTTATGAATTGCTTTTGCTTAATCTGTTAGCTTATAGAATTGTTTTGATTAAATTCGTATGATTGCATCCTTAACTTTTATTCGTCGTTACGTCCCTTTGTCGTTAATTCGCGTTTATAATTCGTGTTTGCTTAATTCACGAAAACTTAATCCGTTTGCTTAATTTGGAATATAGGATTGTTAATATAGTTTATGTCTTTTGCGCTTGTTAATTGACATAGGAATCGAATAGAGATCGAAATCGCTTAGGAAATTGGTAAGGTAGAAACCCGTGATAAGTCGGAACCGAAAACAGTAGATTGACTTATTTTGATAATCACTTATTTTAACCGCTTAATTGCATTTTCTTTATTTATCCGATCAGAAATCAAACCAACTCCCCCTCCATTTCGAATTTGGTAGATTAATCACATAAAAGAATCCTTGAGACGATATCCGAGTTGAATTGTCGCTGTATTACGTTTTCATCAAAAACACTCATTTTGATCCGCGAGCGACAACTGATCAATGAGCTAGGCCCTCCACGACGGAGAGATGGATTGGGCAGACCCCGTGTGATGAGCGGGACAGAGCAATATATATATACCTCTTTCGCTCACGATAAACCCCAGCAGTTTACCCGATCTCACCCCGAAGGTGCACTTGTTAGGGTTCAGTCTCAGCCTGAACTTCCTAAGCCTTTTGAATAACTTTAGCAGATTCACCAAATGCTCTTCCTCCTTCTGGGATTTGGCAATCATATCGTCGACATAAACCTCGATCTCCTTATGCATCATATCATGGAAAAGAGTCGTCATTGCACGCTGATACGTTGCCCCAGCATTCTTCAATCCGAAGGGCATCACTTTGTAACAAAAGGTTCCCCAAGGCGTTATGAAAGTAGTCTTCTCCATGTCTTCTGGCGCCATTTTAATCTTATTATAGCCCGAGAAGCCATCCATGAAGGAGAATACGGAGAATTGAGCAGTGTTGTCAACTAGCACGTCGATGTGAGGAAGCGGAAAATCATCTTTTGGGCTCGCTTTATTCAAATCACGGTAATCTACGCACATTCTCACTTTACCGTCTTTCTTTGGCACTGGTACGATGTTAGCGACCCATGAGGGGTATTTTGTCACAGCTAGGAAACCAGCATCCCACTGTTTTTGAACCTCCTCCTTAATTTTCACTGCCATATCAGGTCTAGTTCTGCGAAGCTTCTGCTTGACTGGCGGGCATTCTTCTTTCAATGGCAGACGGTGCACAACCATATCTGTATCAAGCCCAGGCATGTCTTCATACGACCAAGCGAACACATCACTATACTCTCTGAGCATTTGAACCAGTCTTCACTTGATGTCGCTCTGCAGCGCGGCTCCTATACGGATGTTCTTTTCAACCCCTTCCGACCCCAGGTTAATAATTTCGATGACCTCCTCATGAGGCAGAATGACTCGTTCTTCTTGCTTCACCAACCAAGACAATTCTTCGGGAACGTCACCATCTTCAACAATCTCTTCTTCGGCCTGAAATACCGGGTGCTCAAAGTCGAGACGAGTCATAGGTGGTTCAATGATGTCATCTGAAAATGTTACCTGTTTGAGAGTCACAGGAACAATCTCCTGAATAGACCAATTGCATAATCCTTGTCCTGGCACACTCGGCTGAATCCAGGCGTCCATGTCGCAATCACTGTCTCCTTCGTCAGACTCTGAAGCAGCGTTGATGGTCTCGTGACACACTCCACTAGCAGTGATGGTTATTGGTCCTCTGAAACGGGGTGCCCCAGCAACAGGTGTTGATGACGACGGTTGATATCCCAGCCCAAACCGGTCCATCTTTACGGGAATATCCAGCACTTTGCCCCAGCCTTTTGTCTCACCAGTCTCTACTAGAGCTTGAGCTTCTTTATATGACGAGACAGCTACCTCTGACGCTTTACTCGGCCCGGGACCTTTGTCTTTGATGCGCAACCCTTCAAATGCCTGACAGGGTGTTTCGTGAATCTCGCCGTCGACCTCTACATATTTGAACGATGACAGATGGCTAACCAAGATATCTTCTTCTCCACATACAGTGACCACACTGTCCCCCACCATGTATTTCAACTTTTGATGCAAGGTAGACGTGACTGCCCCGGCACCATGAATCCAGGGTCGTCCGAGAAGGCAGCTGTATGCAGGCTGGATGTCCATGATATAAAATTCAGTCGCGAAAACCTCCGGCCCCACCTGTAGAGGTAATGTTATGGATCCAAAGACTGTTCTTCGCGTACCATCGAATGCCCTGACCACCAAGTCACTAGGCGTACACAGGATTCCTCTAACATCTAGTTTCATCATCGCTTTCTTGGGCAGCACGTTTAAGGATGATCCGGTGTCTACCAGTACATGAGACATGACTGATCCTCTACACTCCACAGAGACGTGCAACGCCATATTATGCTCTCTCCCCTTCGGGGTCAAATCAAAGTCTGTAAATCCCAAGCTATGGCCTGCATTCACATGCGCCAACACCCCCTCCAGCTGATTCACGGAAACATCTTGGGGTACGAAGGAAGTATCCAGGACTTTCAACAATGCATTTCTGTGAGCTTCAGAGCACAATAGCAACGACAGTATAGATATCTTTGACGGCGTCTGTTGCAGATGCTCAATAATCTTATAATCACTTTTACGAATCAAGCGCATGAACTCTTCCACATCTTTCGATGCCGTTTCTTTTTCATTTCCCTGCACCGGGACAGTCTCATTCATCTTTCCTTTTCCCTTCGCCAGTCGTTCAGCCTCTACCTCA
This sequence comes from Lathyrus sativus, assembly GCA_963859935.3. Taxonomy (NCBI): domain Eukaryota; kingdom Viridiplantae; phylum Streptophyta; class Magnoliopsida; order Fabales; family Fabaceae; genus Lathyrus; species Lathyrus sativus. Next base: position 51,046 of record CAWUDS030004614.1, on the reverse strand, counting down.
GGCGATATGAAGATTCTCCCACTTCTTGTCATACCTCCGGCACCGACAACGTTGTCTACAGTCTCAGCTGGCTGCTTATTAACCTCAATTTTTACCCCGTCACAGTACACTTCCAACCCATATGTCCAGGGGACTGCCTTAGTGCTCTCATAAGGGATTGGTCCTGCCTTGGTGATAGTGATCGGCGGTCGCTTGGCCGGTGCCGTTATAGTGGTCGTGTTTCGGGGAATCGTCACAGTGGCTACATCACTTTGCTTGTCTGCTAATACCCCTGCCGGTTCTTCAATTGCTGCTCGGTCAAATTGCAGCGTGCCTCCATTTATTAAAGCCTGAATACCCTTCTTTAATTCGTCACAACCCCCAGCTAGGGCCCAACACTCTAAACAATACTCGTCGCAACCTGGATACACACCACCTTGCAATAATCTGCTCTTTATCTCGCACAACGGTGTCTTTAGGTCGTCCACATTCATAATCAAGTTCAAACCCTCCTCGGTTAAAATGGCGTTTGCCCCATGGTTGGGCATGGGCTTTTGCACTATGTTCGGACCTGCCTGTCCAAAATTGATAGCCTTACTATCCAATAGATCCTGCACTACATGCTTGAATGCGTGGAAACCCTCTACATCGTGGCCAGGAGCCCCAGAATGGAATTCACAGTGCCTGCTTGCATCGTACCCGTATGGAGGAGTGCCTGTTATTGGTGCCAGAGTCCTCTTCTCCACCAAGTTCAAACCTAGTAATGTCTGTAGCAATTCTGCATATGTTGAAGGAGGCTTTTCAAACACCCTCCTTGGTTTACCCCCCTGGAATCTGCGCTGGGCAGGCTGTGCCCCCTGTTGTGGTTGCTGTTGCTATTGTTGTTGTTGTTGTTGAAATGGTTGTTGCTGAAATGGTTGTTGCTGAAACGGAATAGTAACGCTTGCTACCTGCTGCGGCTGATTGTACTGGTTTCGACCTCTGCCCCGGCCTCGGCCTCGACCCCCAAACACCGCGCTCGCATCGCCCTGACGGTGCCCACCAAAAGCCCTTCGGTTACTGCCAGCCGAAGTGGATTCCTCAGCTTGGAATCTTCCCTGTTTAATGTTTCTTTCAATCTTCTCCCCCATCAGGATTAAGTCTGAGAAACTGCCCAAAGAAGTGTGAAACAACTTGTCATAAAACATACCAGTGAATGTTCCTATGAACATATCATTCATTTCCTTGTCCTCCAAAGGGGGATGAACTCTAGCAGCCATGTCGTGCCATCTCTGCGCATACTCTTTGAAGCTCTCGCCCTTCTTCTGGGACAACCCCTGCAGTTGGACCCGGTTGGGTGCCAAGTCACTGTTGTACTTATAGTGAGCCACAAATGCTTCGGCCAGTTGCTTCCATGTCTTTATATGAGTTGGTTCCAATACCATATACCACTCGAGGGAAGGACCAGACAAGCTATCTTGAAAGAAATGCATTAGCATCCTCTCATCGTTAGAATACGCCGACATCCTTCTGTAATATGACCGCACATGCACCTTTGGACAGGTGTCCCCCTTATACTTGTCGAATGTAGGAGCTTTGAATTTGATTGGCACCCTCAGGCCAGACACTAGACCCATTGTTGACATATCTAAGCCAACAACACTTTAATTTACGACCCCCCTCATCTGCTCCTCGAGCATCCTGATTCTCTGAGAGTCATCCATAGGCCCTTCGAAACCTCCACCGGAGAAAGCGTCCTCTTGCTGGTCTTCTTGCCAATTACCATTCCCAGTTCCATATCCATCGTATCCGTTGTTACGGCCAACTCTGGTTTGATTCATCACCGGGCCTCGCCCCCTGTTGCCGTACCCCGGAGCGACCCCAGCAGGTCCAAAAGTCATTAACCCAGCGCCATTTCCATTTCCGAATCCGCCATAACCCTGATTAGTCATACCAAATCCGTCCTGTCCGAAGCCTTGAGTATTGAAACCGTATTTCCCAGCCTGGTCAAACCCCTGGTCATTGAAGCCGAATCCAGTATTACCGAAGCCATTGCCTCCCATATTATCACCCAGGTTGACATCTCTGAGCCCAACGTTGTTAACGATAGTCTCGTTCCCAATTCCAACGTTACCGTTCCCGGCAGCAGCGCCGTTGTTCACATTGACAGCAGGCATGTTGACTACAGGTGGAGCCACTGGTGTGGGAGTACCATCTCCGTGAATAGTGTCGACTCGCACAGACTGATGATCCTCATTTCCGTACCCAGCATTTCTTACCAACAGAGGCTGCACCAAAGCTTGCAAATTCTCCTGTCCTTTCGCAATGGTCTCCATTGTCTGCATGAAGAGCGCCAGCTTCTCACGCATGTCCTGCATTTCGTTCTGCATTTGATCCATAATTCTTCGGCAGTTGGTACGAGTGGAGTATCGGTGCGGGCGCTGATCTTCAATCCTGAAAAGACCTGGTATAGAGCAAGAAATGAGGTACCGCTCAATAATCACCTGTAATGCAATATGAATGTGAATGTAATGCAATATGTGTTTGTGCATTAGGGAATCTCATTCCCCGATTCTAGTGCGAATGTGTCAGTGCAGTGACAGTGCTTAGCAATACGGAGATCGGAGCCGAATCATAGAAAACCTCATATATTACAGAGAAATCCATTAAGCCAAGAATACAATATCACTGAGTACAATAAGAAGGCATGACCTCAACCAACAATCCTGGTGATGGTCAGCGCTATGCAAATAAAGCATACAAGTTAATACATGCAACAGTCAAGTACACTCATAAGCCTGATACTCCTCTAGTAACTTCTTAGTCTCTGGATGACTTGGTCGGGTAAGCAGACCCTTAACAAGTTGATTTCTTCGCTTGAGAATGCGTCGCACGTCACCAGCGGTTTCCTTCCATGCCCCTTCTCCGAAGCGATCCTCTAGCTTCCGCTTCTGAGACACAGCTTCGTTCCTGCCTTCGATGGCCTTGTTCAATGCATTCTGAAGACTATATCTGGCCATTACCTCCTCTTCATGCTTCTTAATGCTAGCCTTCAACTGCTCTTCGAGTTCAGGAATTTGCTGCTTCAATTTGTCTTCCCTCTTTTTGTTGTTGGTTAGCGTAGCATTCCACGTCTTGTTACAAGAAGAGATTTCCCGGTGGGCGGCATCGAGTGCTTTCTTTTTGGACTCCAACATGTCATGGGAGCTTCTGAACTCTTTCCCCAGACGTTCACGCTTCTTTTTCTCTTCAGTTAACTCAGCACCTAGCCTGTTTACTTACTCGATCTGCTGTTGGAAAGCATGCACAGCCTTGTTCTTCTCACTACGCATCTGAGCCAGTTCCTTTTCTAACCCTTCATTGATCTTCATCAAGGCTTCCTTTTCTTTTACAACTTGCTCATAGGCCTCCATAGTAACAGTGGTTGGTTCTTCCACCAGAATATGAACAGGGACTGGTGCAGCTGGAAATGGCATCAGTAACTGTCTTGCTCTCTCTTGGATCCAAACTTTGTAGGGTGCATAAGCCTGACAATCATTCTTCCCTAACAGTGGCTTCCCTCTTCTGTTGATACGCATCCATGCGTGCTGAAGCTTGGCGAGTAACTCTCCCTTCAAATCACCAGTGAAGTACAGAGATTCCTGTACTTCTTCCTCCTGAGGTGGGTTCTTCAACGCGTATCCAAACTGGCGAACAAACAGAGATGGGTTGTAATTGATACACCATTTTCTTCCTATCAACGGAACATTAGGGTACCCAGAACAACTGAAAATAAGCTCAGACCCCAACAAGTCTCGGTCAAACCACTCAATGTCTTCAGAAGATAGCCTCATCATGCGCTCTGGCCAGTCAGCTGTAGTTGCACTATCCACAAAAGGTCCCTTCAGGGGAAGATGGCTCTTAAACCACATGTTCAACAGCGGCGCACAACAGTAAACAGTCTTTCCCCTTCTGTTTTCATTTTTGTAGTGCAATGAATGATAGAGATCTCCAATCAAAGTGGGTCCCGGGTTGCCAGCAGCAAACAGATGGAAAGCGTCCAAGTCCACAAAATTGGGTAAGTTGGGAAACAGCACTATTCCGTAAATGCATAGAGCCAAGATAGCATTAAAGACTATCCAGCACCCGCTCTTGGCATACTCTTGAGCTTTGCCAACCAGAAAATCAAGGGGGAAACCTGGAACCCCATACCAAGAAGTCACTAATAGTTCAGCAGCGTTCATGTGCAAGGCCTTAGCTAAGTCCTCCAATTTGGGCTCAGCGGCAGAGTGAATAAAGGGAACCTTATTCTGTACTGGTAGCTCAGTAAACTCCACATACTCTTCAATGGTAGGCCCCAAAATAAAGTCAGCAAACGTGAAACATCTCAATGCAGGGTCATAGAATTGCATCAAGGTGTACAGCCCATTCATCTCAACAGCAGTTGGCTTGCAGACCAGTCTCAACAATCTTCCATGACTCATCCTGAAACTTCTCCTAACCTCCTCATCAGCAAGGGACATCAGACCAAGTAAGGGAGTAATGTCAGGTGTAGGCAACTTATACGCAACTGTCTTTCTCAAACCAGCCATGATCAATAAGCAGAAGTCCGGGCACTAGAACCAGGGAATATGCAAATGCACCTGCAGCACAGACACACGTTAATGGGATGCAATGATAATGGTTATGCAAACAATGCAATGCAAATACATGCAACAGGGACCAAATGCCATGGCTGAGAAGCCTGAACTATATCAAAAGTCTCAGATAGACCCTCCAGAATTCCTCAAACCCTGGTCTCAGATAGACCCAATACAAAGCTCCGACACTGGTCTCTGATAGACCCCCATATCATAACTCTGACTAGTCTCTGACAGACCCCATATCATAACTCCAACAGGTCTCTGATAGACCTCTCAACTGTCCATAAATACCCAGAATCTCAAATCAAGAAACAAACCGGTATCTGGAAGTCTAGTTACCTGCATAACCCCAAACCCTCTCACAGGTAGGTGTCCTAGTAACTGACAATGGTATGGCATCCTATGCGGTCGTCGGCGTCACAGACTTTCAGGGTTGATAATACGATTCCCAGAAGGAATGGCATCATCAATTCCTGAGGAGGCCTTACTTAGCCAACTTCCAAATGATCGGTTCCCGGAGTCGACAATTCGACTGACCAACAACCCCTTCGACCCAAAGGGTAGAAAAAGAAGTCAACCAGAAGAACCTCGTCCAAGTGTAGATTTTGTGGGACACTAATGCAAGCAAAGTCGGCACGCGCCCACTACTTTCTACTCTAATTCTAAGTGCACTCAAGCCCAGGTCCGGCTTATCTCTCCATCATAGAACACCCGTCACAACCCAATACAGAAATAATAACAATAATATAATGCTAAAAGTAAATGCCAGAAATATAAATCCATACAAAATCCTCGACGGGAAAACAAGCGTTAGGATTTACTCGCTTGAGGGACGTTGGATCCCAAATGCATAAGGAACTATCGCAGTCCTTAGCAGCCAGGGGACGTTGGATCCCCAGCAGAGTCGCCAGCTGTCGCTACTGCAAAAATCGACGCCGGCTGAACAGAAGAGTCACCACCGCGCGTTATTTATCCCAACGGAGGGAAAGGAAACGCTCGAGGTAAACCTACCGCAACACAGGGAAGGAATGGTCATCGCAACCAAATCCTGGATTCGGGAGTCGGTTACGCAAGGGGAAGGTATTAGCACCCCTCACGTCCGTCGTACTCGACGGGATCCACGCTTGTTTTCTGGTACGGATTGTTATTCTATCTACTCTACAGGTCTGGGGTTAAAGGAAAATAAAATGACTCGGCAAAGTATCGCACTTTATGCCTACGTATTCCCGTCTGAAATGAGAAATCAGAGTCAACGTAGTTCGCCTACCTACGTGAAAGGAGGGGAAGGTTGCTCGCTAGGATATCGCATCCTATGCCTACGTACTTTCGTACAGCATGAAAGATCAGAGCAAACGTAGTTCGGGCCACGTACGACACAAGTCTGTTTTGATTGTTTTTATTCCTTCTGAAAAAAGGCTTTTCTGATTATTGGTCCAAGCGGACAAAAATGACGTTTTGATGAGTTCACATTCTTTTACGGAAGAAGTGTCTTTTATTGTGTTTGAAATATTTATTGTGTTTTTCTGTTTGTTTTTGAGAAAGAAGAGACATAACTCTATCCTATGGTTTAAAAGGGAATCAAACTAACCTAATGTTATCATGTATGGGTTAAGACCTAATGTCTATCATGCTCCTCTCTTGCGCAGAGAGAAACAGAGATCCTAAGGGATAAACGGAAACAGAAACAATAGCATATATACAATAAAGCAGTAAAATGCATGGATGCAGCAATACAAGCGAGGCAAGGGAGTCCCACTCAACCTCGAACCTAGAAAACAACAGGCAAAAGTGAACAAGGTTCGCTTTCAACCTAACAGGTTAATGGAAAACAATACAATCAGGGAAATTCACACAATACATCAAAAATTAAACAGCTGAAATAAACAGCAAAAGCAGTCTTCATCAACATCTGTCTTCAAGTCATCTTCAACCATCTACAAGCTTCAAGCAAGCATCAGTCTTCATCTTCAAGCCTTCAAGCAAGGTCTCTATCTTCAATCTTTCAATGGCTTTTCTTCAAGTTTCATTCTCCAAGATGATCAGCAGTCAACCAGATGAATAAGATGTTAAGTAGTCAATTGCCTACCAAGGGTGGCCTACTGACTGTTAACATGATACAGACAGTTTTCTCTCAAAAGTTCTATCTTTTAAATACATTCACTAATCCTTCCAAAGGAAGGAGGTGGATATTTAAAAGAGACTTTGAATCATAGAGAAAGAATGGAGGCAAACAAGACCTTCCATGTTTATGAAGCAAGTTTTCTACTCTAGAGCTCTACCTAACTCCTAGATCCTATAACCTCAACAGCTGCCAGCAAGAGACACTTTTCACCAACTCTGGAAATTGGTCTTCATTCTCTGTCTTCAATGGCCTGATCAGCACAGTCTTCAGCTCAAACCCAAACCCCAAGCAAACCCAATACCCCACACAGTCAAATAATAACCCTAGAGAGGGCACACCACACAATCAAGCAAGTACAAGCAATATACTAATAGTAATAGTAGAATAGGGGAAGCCTAACATTTTCTAAGGGATCTATTATCTACCCCTAATACCCCTATAGTCCCATACCCCAAAATTCAAACTACAACTCCTAAAAGAAATGAATTACTACACCTATGTCACACCTAAACCCTAGTTTTGATTCTCCTAATCACACCTAACCAAATCATCTAAAATTAAATCCTAAAATTATGAATTAAATCCTATGAGGAAGCTAAAGTCCTAAGTTAATCACCCTAAAAATAATGGGTCCAAAATGTAAAAGCATCTAACTAAACTAAAATCAACAATATCATGCATTAAACTAAACATTATTCAAAACCTATTTAAAAGAAAAATATACTAAAAATACAAAAATAAAATGAAATGCTAATTTTATTATGTGAAAATTTTCTTAACAAAAATATGAAAAAGATGCAAAAACAACCATTTAAAAATGTGCAATTTTTCATTTGTTATGATTTTTTCAAGAATTAACAAAAATTGAAGGAAATTAAAATGAGTTAAATTGAGTTAGGGGTGCAATTATCAATTATTTCAGTTAAAACAAGAGGATGGGCCCAGACTGGGGGGCGCACATAGCAAAGCGCGTCTGGGCCCAGTTAAACAGAAAACTCAAAGGAAGAAAAAAAACAAAAAACGGTGCAATTAGAAATAATATCAGTTCATTTTACATTGGGCCTTGCAAGCGGTGGTGTGAATATCAATTGGGACTAAAGCCCAGGCGTTTCTATTAATGAAACGCAGCATTTTCATCACACTCAGTCTTTCCCTCCATTTCAATTTCAAATTGCAGCCGTTAGATCAACATTCCAAGTCAATGTTTCAGTCTAATCCCACGGTCAAAACATTATCTTCTCCAAAATGCTAGGGTTTCAACCTAGAACCAGAGTCCATACATGAAACTTCAGCTCATTCGTTCTCACTCAATTCTCCATGAAATCCCAAACTATAAGAACCAAAATTGCTCTACTTTCTCCCAGGAATCCAATCATATCAATATCTCGCCCTGAAACCCCCTAGAACTCCAAACCCGATAAGTAGAAACCTCTGGTTCCAATTGTTTTCACTGTGATCAATCTTTGCAATTCTTGCTCCTAATGGTACTATCATGCTCACGACATCACACTGGTTTCAACAAGCTATTTCATGCTAATTAAAACTCAATATCCAAACTGATCTTGATCCTCAAAGATTCTAGGGTCTGTCATTAACTTCCATGAAACCTTCTCAAACCTTATGGAAATGATCCTCTAACCTAACCTAACAATTCTAGCCTAAAGATTCTACATTATTATAACTAAATCATGCTAATTCGATGAGATTACCAACCTAGTTTAAAGATGAAAACAGAGGTAGAAATCCTTGGATTTGAAGCTTGCAATGCTTTGGACTTGCTCCACAAACTTGATTCTTGGTTCTGTAAGCAATAACACCTGCTCAAATGTCCTTAATCTTGCAATCACAATCTTCTTGCACTTTGGATGATGAAGTTGGTAGCACACGAATTCAGCTTCAATTCAATCAGATATTGATAGAAACTTGATCTATGATGGAGGTAGATGATGATAGGATCAAGAATTGTGGAGAATGATGAAGATTTGATAGAGTTTGGGATGAATTTGCACAATTGAAGAATGAGGTATAACTATGTGTTTTGAACAAAATGAATCACCAACCCTTGAATGAAGCCACTCTACCCAATATATAGATGATCATAGAACACTCTAGAACTTGGTAGAAACTTCTTGTGCACACTTTCCTTGAATTTTGGATATGTTAACTTCATACATAAGTAACCAATGGTATCTCTCAAACTTTGACCTAAACTCAAAAATCTACTTTTGCCAATGTTCTTAAAACATTTTTTCCAATCAAAATGACCTATAATTTCATCCCATTTGGCCATGTTATGAAAAATCTCAATTTTAGGTCACTTTTATTCATTAAATTCACTTTTAAATGACCAAATTTGGAACCTTGAGCTATGAACATTTCCCAACTTTCATGATCACTTTTCTAGACTCAAAATGTCATTTGGAGCAAGTTTGATGTTGTGAAGTTTTTCATTTGAAGCTTACTTGTATGAGTTTTGGGCATAGGCTTGAAATGACCTGTAATTCTCAAATGACCAAAATACCCTTTGCTTGCCAAGATCATAAGTAGAGTTCCACAAATCAGATGAAGGCATACCATACCTTTCTAGAAAGCTAAGACAATGAGGAACAACTCTTATGTTGACCAGAAATTCATTTGAAATATCCTTGAGGGGTAAAAGTTGCTTGGAAGACAAGTAACTTTCACAGACAAAATTTCAGAGGCCCCAGATGACCTGTAACTTGCAAGGACCATAACTTGAGTTCTATAAATCTCCTTAATGTATTCCACCACTAAAATTAAAGGTCTTGAGATCCTATACAAGTTTCATGTTGGCCAAGGATCCATTTGAAGCTTTCATGTTGAATTATCTTGCTTGGAAATTTGCCCTAAATCAGGGGATTTTACACAGAAACCCTAATTTAGAAACTCCTCTTCTTATTGATTTCTCTTGATTTCTTCTTGGCACAACACCACATCCTTATCTATATGTCAAATGATGAACCCCACATCTCTCAAATAGACCTTGATGCCTTTCAATCAGTCATTTGACCTAGGGTTGACCCAGGGTTGACCCAGATGAAACCCTAGTTGACTGTCTTCAACTGCAGCTCTTGTGATCACATCAATGACTTGTCTCACTTTCAAAATGACTCCCCATGTCCTCTATGATGTCTATATACCCTCCATGCTCAATTCACAACTCACAACTTCTTTGATGATCTTCATATACCCTCAAGATAGGAGAGAGACCCACTGCTTGATCCACTGACTTCTTAGATTTCAATTTCTTTCTGATGACTTGGATAAGATTGAATTTGCATAGTAACCTCTTGATAGGCTCATAGAGATAAGAATAGTACTTGGTCCCTTGTTGGATGATTTGCTATGCTATGCTATGCAGATGATTAGACTATGTACATGACTCTATATGCAAATGCTAATGTAATTGAAACATAAACCAAGTGAAGTAGGTTGAGCAAATTTTAGGGTGCAACACTCATACAATGTATGCTAAGTCGGGACAGGTGCAAACTTAAGCATACATAAGACTTCGCTTAACTGAAGCATATGGAACCTTATGCTTCTCTTCCTTTTTTTAAGATCCGTAGTGGCGCATTGTTTGAGACAAAACTTGTCTCCTTTAGCAACGGACGTGTCTCCTTGTTTACTACCTTTCATGTATTAAATAAAAAATATAGTGTCATTCTTCAATTATTTCTTTCATTACATCAAATTTTATCTAAATTCAATATAAATAGGTCAATTCTTTTAGCCTTGATATTAATTTAATCTAAAAAATAAAATAGAAGAGAGGTTAATATATCAATATCACATAATACTCTGACATTTATTCCTAATAAAATATATTTATATTTTTTACCTACTTTATTTCATAACAAAAAAATTAATGTATTAATATAAAGCAATTAATATAATATTTATAATTGTATTATTAAAATGAAGTCACCTTAAGACTGATTCTCATCTAATTTTAATATTAGTATAGAAATTCAAATTTAATCTCATCTCTTTTATTGTCAATTAGTGAGATATTTATACGTTCACACGGATATTGATATGGTATGCGTATTTTTTTAAAATATAATAAAAATGATTTTAGAAAAATTAAATTATTCAATTAAAAAGACATAATAAATTAATGCCTATAGTTAATTTCATATACAAAATATTAGAATCAACAGTATATTATTATTTATATAAATATTATTTTTATTTTGACGTTATTTATAAAAATACCAGAATCAATAGTAAAATTTTTGTCATTATTATTCAATATTTTGATCAATAACTTTATGTTCATGTTATAATTGTTTTAATATTTTAATAAAGTTGTTCTGTTTATAACAATAATATTTTTTTTAAATAATTTTTTCACTTATGTAAAAAAATTATTGATAAATTAATATTATACAGTACTTAGAAAAATTAAAGTAGTTTTCGTTTATAAAAATAATTTTTTTCATGTATATATAAATAAATTAATCAATGATGTGTTTTTTCACGTATATAAATATTAATTTTGGAATGACATTACTTATATATTTGAATCAATATAAAAATATTTGAATAAATACTGTATTTTTCCTCGTGAATAAATATTATATTGTTCAATATCATACATTTTTACTTATATTTTATAGCCGACGTGATTGAAAATTTATGATTTTTTTAAACTAAAAATATTATTTGGTGGAGGTTAGAGTTGCATAGTAAAAATAGGCATTCAATTTTTTATTTAACCGTAATAACTTTATTTTACATTTATTTTTAAAATCTGAGTCAGAATACCCAATGACTTTCTATAAGTGAGCATGAGGTCTCTTGTTCTCTTCAGGTAGCACATTACACCTACTATCTAGTGTTACATACCAGGGTTGCATAAATATCTGCCAAGAACTCTTACAATGAATGCTAAGTCGGGACGGGTGCAAACTTAAGCATACATAAGACTTCCCACAACTGAAGCATATGGAACCTTATGCATCTCTTCTTTTTTTAAGATGCGTAGTGGGGCATTGTTTGAGACAAAACTTGTCTCCTTTAGCAACGGACGTTGTTGCACCCTAAAATTTGCTCAACCTTATTCCTTGGTTTATGTTTCATCATCATTAGCATTTGCATGTAGGGTCATGTATATAGACTAACCATCTGCATAGCATAAGCATAGCAAGTCATTCAACAGGGGACCAATCATTATTTTCATCTCTAGAGGCCTAGCAAGAGGTTATTATTCTAATTCAATCATATTCAAGTCATCAGGAAAGAATTTGAAAGCAAAGAGTTTAGCAGATCAAGCCTTGAGTCCATCTCCTAGCTGAGGGTATCTGAGGATCAACAAGAGGGTTGTGAGCTGTGAAATGAAGGTATGGAGAGCATCTAGACCTTATGAGAGACTTACAAAGTCATTTGGAGAAGAAAGCAAGTCATTGATGAAAGCACAAGAGCTATAGTGGAAGACAGTCAACTAGGGTTTCATCTGGGTCAACCCTAGGTCAACCCTAGGTCAGTTGACTGACTTAAGAGGGCATTCAAGGCTATTGGAGAGATGTGGGGATCAATGTTGAACATATGAAGAAGGATATGGAGATATGACAAGGAGAATTCAAGAAAAATCAAAGAGAAGAGGAGTTACTAAATTAGGGTTTCTCTGTGAAATCCCCTAGTTTAGGTCAAATTTCCAAGCAAGATAAGTCAAAATGCTAACTTCAAATGGCTTCTTGGCCAACATGAAACTTGTAGAGGATCTCAAGACCTTTAATTTGAGTGGTGGAAGACCTCAAGGAGATTTATAGAACTCAAGTTATGGTCCTTACAAGTTACAGGTCATCTGGGGTGTCTGAATTTTTGTCTGTGAAAGTGACTTGACTTCCAAGCTAGTTTTGCCCCTCAAGGAGATTTCAAATGAATTCTTGGTCAACATAAGAGTTGTTCCTCATTGTCTTAGCTTTCTAGAATGGTATGGCATGCCTTCATATGATGTGGAGAACTCAACTTATGGTCTTGACAAGCAAAGGGTATTTTGGGCATTTGTGAATTACAGGTCATTTTAACCTATACCCAAAACTCATACAAGGAGGCCTCAAATGGAAAAACTTACAACATCAAACTTGCTCCAAATGGGATTTTAAGTCTAGAAAGAAGGTCACAAGTTATTGGAGAAGCTCATAGCATGAAGTTACATGATAGGTCAAAATATGAACTAAAAAGGCTTATAAAGTGAATAATTTCAAGTTGGAAAATGGTTTGGGAGATTTACAAGTCCAAATGGAGACTTCCAATATATGATTTTGAATGGAAAAACAATTCTAAGAACAATGGTTCACCCACTTTTTTGAGTTTAGAAGGAAAAAATGAAGTTATCCATGGTTGCTTATCATTTAAGAAACATAATCAAAAATGAGCCAAAGTTTGAAAACAAGGGAATGTGCAAGATGGATCTAGAATGTTCATTTGGGGTCTATATATTCATGAAAGGAGAATTTGGCAAGGGTTGGCCTCATTTGCACCAAGAATTCCACATAATTTCTCACACTTTTTCATTGGAGTTTCATTGTAATTCTCTCAAAATCTTCACAAAATCATCATCCATATTGATTCAATTGTGCTCCATGATCATCATAGATCAGAATTGAAGCAAGGATCAAGTGATTATCATCCATTTTCGAGTGCTTCTTGCAAGGATATCAAAGTTGCCAAGTCAAGTGGATAGCATAATTCTGGCCAAATCTCATTCAAAGCTTGCATACAGAATCAAGTTCATCAAGGATTGATCAAGATCCAGCACTTAGAAGCCTCAAATCATCAATCTCCATAGCTGTTTGCAAGATTTTGCACAAGGTAAGTTTTCCTTCAAACAGCTCGATCTAGTTAGTTAGGCATGATTTTGTTAGTGTAGAATTGATCTAGGTGGTTAGGAGATTAAGTTAGATGAATTTGGAGAGATTTGGTGATGGTTAGTGACAGGTGCCATAATCTGTTTGTGTTCGAATCTCTTGGATGAATGTGTTATAATTGCAACTTGATAGCATATGTTAATCTCCATTAGATGTAGTTTAATTTAGGCTAAGTTTGAGGAAGATTGGTGATGGTCCATACCAGTGCATTTCAATGGTGGTCAGTATGTGATTCAATCGAATTAGTTGATGTGGTGAATTTCAAAGCGAATTGATGCCCTAAGCTTGTAGAGGGAGAGATTTGGAACAGATTTCATGTTCATGGCATGTGGATTAGTGGCGTGTAGGATGAGAACAGAGAGGAAGAAAGTTGCTCGTGCATGGGAGCTTTCATGGCATCTAAACCCTAGTTGCAGGTCGTTTTGGAGAAGAAACAATCATGACCGTTCATGGTAGCTTGGACTTTTGACTTAGGGTAGGATCGGATGGCTGGTCTTTGATCTGAATTTGGAGGGAAAGAATGAAGCTGGCCAAAACGCGCCGTTTCATTAATTGAAACGGGCGGGCCTGAGTGGATGATGCTATCCCCACCCCCAGATTGTGAGCCCAAATCATATTCAACGTGTTTTCATTGTTATTTTCACCCCCTGGCATTTTCTTCTATTTTTTTTATTTCTGAATGAAGTTGGGCTTAAGCCAGAAGCGCTAGTTGCACCCCTCATTGTTGGCCCATTGTGATTCTTAACTGGGGCGAGTTGCTTTTCATACCCCCTCCCCTCATTTAATTCATGTTATTTTTTCTTATTTCATTTTAATTTTTCACCAATTTTCATAAATTCATAAATAATTCATAAAAAATGCTTTTTAATTCATTCTTTTTACCATGTTTTCATTAAAATGTCTAGAATATTATAGGAAAATAAATTTTCATTTTTAGTTTTATTTCATATTTTTTTCATATTTTCTAAATAAATGTCATATTAAATAGTTTCATTTCATGCATCATTTTTATGATTTTTGTTCTCTCATATGCTTTGATATTTTTTGATCACTCTTTTCACATTGTTTAGATGAGATGTTAAGCTTGTAGAAATATTTTAGTTCCCATTTTTAGAGGTTAATTTTAGGTGATTAATAAATGCTTGAATATCATGAACAAAACTAGGGTTTTTTAGGTGACAACTTAGGAAGTTCAATGTTCTCCCTTAGGACTTAGGGTTTGAATAGATTAGTTATGGGACTATAGGGGCTATGGGTAGTTATTAGATCCCTTAGAAAAGTTAGGATTCCCCTACTGCTATTATTACTGTCTGTATATCTGTTGTCTGGTGTGGTGTGCCCTCTGGGGATTGTTGCTTGCTTGTTTGGGTATTGGGTTTGTCTGGGGCCCTGGGGAAGCTGAAGATTTGTGAAGATGAAGCTATTGGAGATTCAAAGATTGAAGATCAACTGTCAGAGTTGAGGAGGAGTTTCTTGATGGCAGATGCTGAGGAGATTAGGGTTTAGGAGCTAGGCAGAGCTCTAGATTAGAAAGATTGTTTCTCAAACATGGATTGCCTTGTCTGCATCCATTCTTCTCTGTGATTCAGAGTCTCTCTAAGACACTCACCCCCTTCCTTTGGAAGGCTTGGTGACAGTGTCTATGAGATAGAACTCTTGAGAGAAAATGTCTCTGGTGTTAGAAGCAGTTTGTTCACCACCTTTGGTAGTCAACTGATTGCTTAACACCCAATTCACTCTTGTGACTGATCCCTCATCCTGGAGGTTTGAGCTTGAAGAAAAGCCATTGCAGATGGAAGACTGATGATCAAAGCCCTTGCCTGAAGGCCATGAAGATAGAGATTGATGTTTGTTGAAGCCTGTAGCTGATTGGAGATTACTTGAAGCCAGATGTTGATTCAGAGCTGCTGATGCTGTTTCTTCTGCTGTTGTATTTCATTTCTGATGTATTGGTTGGTTTTCCTGGCTGTATTGTTTGCTGTCTACCCTGTTGGGTTGAAAGTGAAGCCTGTTCACTTTTGCCTATTGTTTTCTAGGTTCGAGGTTGAGTGGGACTCCCTTGCCTCGCTTGTATTGTTGCATCCATGCATTTTACTGCTTTATTATATCTGTTATTGTTTCTGTTTCTGCCTATCCCGTAGGATCTCTGTTTCTCTCTGTGCAAGAGAGGAGCATGATAGACACTAGGTCTTAACCCATGCATGATAACATTAGGTTAGTTTGTTTCCCTTCGCAACCGTAGGTTAGAATTCTGTCTCTTCTTTCTCAAAACAAACAGAAAAACACATAAAGATTTCAAACACAATAAAAGACACTTCTTCCGTAAAAAAATGTGAACTCATCAAGACGTCATTTTTGTCCGCCGGGACTGTTAATCAGAAAAACCTTTTTCAGAAGGAATAAAATCAATCAAGGACAAGCTTGTGTCGTACGTGGCCCGAACTACGTTTGCTCTGATCTTTCATGCTGTATGAAAGTACGTAGGCATAGGATGCGATATCCTAGCGAGCAACCTTCCCCCTTTTTCCCGTAGGTAGGCGAACTACGTTGACTCTGATTTCTCGTTCCAGACGAGAATACGTAGGCATAAAGTGCGATACTTTGCCGAGTCATTTTATTTTCATTTTATTTTTTCTTTTAACCCCTGACCTGTAGAGTAGATAGAATAACAATCCATACCCGAAAACAAGCGTGGATCCCATCGAGTACGATGGACGTGAGGGGTGCTAATACCTTCCCCTTGCGTAACCGACTCCCGAATCCAGGTTTTGGTTGCGATGACCATACCTTTCCCGTGTTGTGCGAGGTTTACTCTGAGCGTTTCCTTTCCCTCCCGTGGGATAAATAACGCACGGTGGCGACTCTTCTGTTCAGCCGGCGCCGATTTTCGCAGTAGCGACAGCTGGCGACTCTGCTGGGGATCCAACGTCCCCTGGCTGCTAAGGACTGCGATGGTTCTTATGCATTTGGGATCCAACGTCCCTTGAGAGAGTCAATCCTAACGCTTGTTTTCCCGTCGAGGATTTTGTATGGAGTTATTGTATATTTCTAACCTTGTATTTTTCAGCTTTATATATACTGTTTATTATTGCTGTATCTGGGGTGTGACGGGTGTTCTGATATTGAGAGATAAGCCGGACCTGGGCTTGAGTGCACCTAGAATTAGAGTAGAAATTAGTGGGCGCCCGCTTGCTTTGCTTGCTTTGGTGTCCCATGAAATCTACACTCAGACGAGGTTCCTCTGGTTGGCCTCCTGCCCCTTCCTTTGGTTGGCGTGGGTTGCTGGTTAGTTGGATTGTCGACTCTGGGGACCGATCATTTGGAAGTTGGCTGAGTGAGGCCTCTTCAGGAATTGATGATGCCACTCCTTCTGGGAATCGTATCATCAACCCTGAAAGTCTGTGACGCCGACGACCGCATAGGATGCCGTACCTTGTGCCAGTTATAGGGCCACCCACCTGTGAGGGGATTCAGGGTTATGCAGGTAACTAGACCTCCAGATTACCGGTTATTTCTTGATCAGAGATCCGGGTTATTTATGGAGAGTTCTGAGGTCTGTCAGAGACCATTTGGAGATTTATTCTGAGGTCTGTCAGAGACCAGTTGGAGATGTGTTATGAGGTCTGTCAGAGACCAATTAGAGATGTGATTTGAGGTCTATCAGAGACCAGGTGGAGTTATGGTTTGAGGTCTGTCAGAGACCAGTGTTGGAGTTTTATTTTAGGTCTATCTGAGACCAGGGTTGATGACTTCTGGATGGTCTATCTGAGACCTTTATTGATTGGGTTTAGGCTATTCAGCTGCAGCTTTGGTCCCTGTTGAATGTTACTTGCATTACATCCCTGCATATACATTATCATTTGCATTTCACTAACGTGTGTCTGTGCTGCAGGTGCATTTGCATTTCCCTAGTTCTAGTGCCCAGACTTCTGAGTTTTTGATCATGACTAGCCTACGGAGAACGGTTGCTTACAAATTGCCTACGCCTGATATTGTTCCTTTACTGGGGTTGATCTCTCTTGCTGATGAGGGTGTTCGTAGGAGTTTCCGGATGAGCTATGGTAGATTATTGAGATTGGTGTGCAAACCTACAGAGGTAGAGTTAGATGGGCTGTATGCTCTGATGCAATTCTACGACCCTGCTTTGAGGTGCTTTACGTTCTCTGACTTTATTATGGGACCAACTCTGGAGGAATACGCTGAGTATGTTGAGCTGCCTGTGCAGAACCAGGTTCCGTTCATTCATTATGATGCCAAGCCCAAGCCGGAGGAATTAGCAAAAGCCTTGCATGTTGATGCTTCTGAACTTGTGACTACTGTTTCCCGTGGAGTTCCAGGATTCTCATTTCAGTTCTTAGTGGGTAAAGCCCAAGAGTACGCCAAGAATGGGTGCTGGGTTGCTTTCAATGCTGTGTTGGCTTTGTGCATCTATGGCATAGTACTATTCCCCAATATACCGGATTTTGTGGACTTCGATGCTTTCTACTTGTTTGCCGCTGGTAATCCTGTGCCTACCTTACTCGGAGATCTCTACCATTCACTGCATTACAAGAATGAGAAGGGAAGAGGGAAGAATGTTCATCTTTGTGTGCCCTTATTGAGTATGTGGTTTGAGAGTCACCTTCCTAAGAGAGGATCTGCTGCAGAGACTACAGTTCCAGTTGGTTGGCCAGAGCGTCTGATGAGGCTATCGTCGGAAGATATGGAGTGGTTTGATAGAGATTTGTTGGGATCCGAGCTCATCTTCAGTTGTTCTGGGTACCCTAATGTACCGTTGATAGGAAGAAAAGGGTGTATCAATTACAACCCTTCTCTATTCATTCGCCAGTTCGGATATGCGCTGAAGAATCCACCTCAAGAGGAAGAAGTACAGGAATCTCTGTACTTCACCGGTGACGTGAAGGGGGAGTTATTAGCCAAGTTGCGACATGCTTGGACGCGTATTAACCGCAAAGGGAAGCCGTTGTTAGGAAAGAATGACTGTCAGGCCTATGCACCTTATAGAGCTTGGATTCAGGAGAGGGCTAGTCAGTTGAAGATGCCGTTTCCAGAGGCACCAATTCTTGTTCCTATTCCGGTAGCGGAGCCGACCACTGTTTCTAGGGAAGTCTATGAACAAGTTGTGAGGGAGAAAGAAGCCTTAATGAAGATTAATGAAGGGTTAGAGCAAGAGCTAGCCCAGGCACGCAGTGAGAAGAACAAGGCCGTATATGCTTTCCAACAACAGATTGAGCTGGTAAACAGGTTAGGATCTGAGTTGACCGAGGAAAAGAAAAGGCGCGAACGTCTGGGGCAAGAGTTCAGAAGCTCCCATGACATGCTGGAAGCCAAAAAGAAAGCGCTCGACACAGCACACCGAGAGATATCTTCTTGCAATAAGACTTGGAACGCTACTCTCACCAACAACAAGCAGAGGGAAGATAAGCTAAAGCAGCAAATTTCCGACCTCGAGGAGAAGTTGAAGTCTAGCATCAAGAAATGTGAGGAGGAAGTGATGAACCGGTATAGTGTACAGCATGCACTGAACAAGGCAATCAAATCCAGAGATGAAGCAGTGTCCCAGAAGCGAAAGCTAGAAGATTGCTTCGGGGAAGCAACATGGGAAGAAACTGCTGAAGACGTACGCCGTGTCCTTAAGAAGAGAAACCAGCTTGTTGAAGGGCTGCTTGATCGACCAAGCCATCCGGAGACCAAGAAGTTGATAGAGGAGTACCAGACTTTTGGGAGGATCTGATTATTCCATTATTTGTATGCTTTATTTGCATAGTGCTGACCATCACCAGGATTGTTGGTTGAGGTCATGCCATCTTTGTACTCTCATTGATATTGTACCCTGGGCTTATTGATTCTCTCTGTTATATATGAGGCTTTCTATGATTCAGCTCCGATATTCCTATTGTCAACACTGTCACCGCACCGGCACCTTCGCACTAGAACTGGGGGAATGAACTTCCCTAATGCACAGACACATTGCATTGCATTCATATTCATATTGCATAACAGGTAATCTATGAATGGTGTCTTATCTCTTGCTCTGTATCAGGTACTTAACAGGATTCCAGATCAACATCCACACCGCTATTCTACACGATCCAACTGTCGGAAAGTCATGGACCAGATTCAGAACGAGATGCAGGATGTACGCGAGAAGCTCGCCCTCTTCATGCAGACCATGGAGGCTATAGCAAAAGGGCAAGAGAACTTGCAGGCCATGGTCCAGCCTCTATTGGCTCGCAACGCTGGTCATGGTAACGAAGATCATCAGTCTGTCCGGGTTGATACTGCTCATGGAGATGGCACTCCAACGCCAGTGGCTCCGCCTGTCGTCAATGTGACTGCTGCTAACGTCAACAACGCTACCGCTGCTGTGAATGGTAACGTCGGAGTTGGAAATGAAACTGCTGTCCACAACGCTGGGCTGGGTGATGTCAATGTGGGAGATAATCTCGGAGGTAATGGCTTTGTCAATACTGGGTTCGGATTCAACGATCAGGGATTCGACAATACTGGCAAGTATGGCTTTAATGCTCAAGGCTTTGGGCAAGATGGTTATGGTATGGTCAATCAGGGCTATGGAGGTTTTGGAAACGGAAACGGTGCTGGTTTCATGGCTGGTGGTCCTGCTGGAGGTGTTCAAGGGTATGGCAACAGAGGCCGAGTTCCGGGGATGAATCAGGTCAGAGCTGGACGTAATAATGCGTATGATGGATACGGGGCTGGAAACGGTATGTGGCAAGAGGATCAGCAGGAAGACGCCTTCTCTGGAGGAGGTTTTGAAGGGCCGATGGATGATTCTCAAAAGATTAGAATGCTGGAAGAGCAAATGAAGGGAGTCCTAAACCAGAGTGCTGTGGGTCTGGACATGGCAACTATGGGCTTGGTACCTGGGCTGAGGGTGCCAATCAAGTTCAAAGCGCCTGCGTTCGATAAGTACAAAGGAGATACATGTCCGAAGGTGCATGTACGAGCTTATTACAGAAAAATGTCTGCATACTCCACTGACGAAAGAATGCTCATGCATTTCTTTCAGGATAGCCTATCGGGTCCTTCCTTAGAGTGGTACATGGGGTTGGAGCCCACTGATATTAAGACTTGGAAGCAATTAGCGGAGGCGTTCGTAGCCCATTACAAATATAACAGTGACCTGGCACCCAATCGGGTCCAGTTGGCCGGGCTTTCGCAGAAGAAGGGGGAGAGTTTTAAAGAATACGCGCAAAGGTGGCGCGATATGGCTGCCAGGGTTCGTCCTCCTGTGGAAGATAAAGAAATGAACGACATGTTTGTTGGCACATTCACCGGGCTGTTTCATGATATGTTGTTTCATACGTCTCTGGCTAGTTTTTCAGACCTGATTCTGATGGGTGAAAAGATTGAGCGGAACATTAAGCAAGGAAAGTTCCAAGTTGACGAGTCAGCTGCATCTGGCAGTAATAGGAAAGCTTATGGTGGGCGCCGTCAGGGCGAAGCTAGTGCTGTATTTGGAGGCCGAGGCCGAGGCCGAGGCAGGGGAAGAAATCAATATCGTCAGCCGCAGCAAGTGTCGAGTGTCACCATCCCGTATCAACAACAGCCAATTCAGCAACAACAACAGGTTCAGCAGCAACCAATGCCACAGCAGCAGCAGCCTCAGCAGGGGGCACAGCAAGCTCAGAGAAAATTCCAGGGTGGTAAGCCGAGAAGGGTGTTCGAGAAGCCTCCCTCTAACTATGCTGATTTATTGCAGACATTGTTGGGATTGAATCTGGTAGAGAAAAGAACCTTGGCACCGATAACGGGAACTCCCCCGTTCGGTTATGATGCAAATAGGCGCTGCGAGTTTCATTCTGGGGCCCCGGGCCATGATATAGAAGGTTGTCACGCTTTTAAGCACGTTGTGCAGGATCTCTTGGACAACAAGTCTATCAACTTCGGAACGACCGGTGCGAATATAGTCCAGAAACCCATGCCTAATCATGGGGCCAACGCCGTGCTGACCGAAGAAGGGCTGAATCTGATTATGAATATTGAGGATTTGAAGACGCCGCTGAGCGAAATAAAAAGTCGACTGTTGCAAGGAGGTGTTTACCCGGGTTGTAATGAGTACTGCTTAGATTGTTGGGCCCTGTCTGGGGGGTGTGAGGATTTGAAGAAAGGCATTCAGGCCTTGATTGATGAAGGTGTATTGCAGTTTGATAGAACAGCAGCTGATGAGCCGGCAGGGGCAGTAATGGATAATCAGAGTAATGTTGCCACAGTGACAATTCCCAGGAAGACGATCACCATTTCAGCACCAGCTCAGCGACCACCGATTACTATAACTAAAGCCGGGCCAATCCCGTATGAGAGCACGAAAGCGGTTCCATGGTCATATGGGCTAGAGGTGTATTGTGACGGGATTAAAATCGATGTTAACAAGCAGTCAGCGGAGGTTGTGGATAATGTTGTGGGCTCAGGAGGCATGACGAGGAGCGGCAGAATCTTTATATCTCCTGAAGTGGAAGCCGAAAGGCTAGCGAAAGGAAAGGGGAAAGCGGTTGAGAATGTTCCGATTCAAGCAAATGAAAAAGAAGCAGCATCTAAGGATGTCGAAGAATTCATGCGCTTAATTCGGAAGAGCGACTATAAAATCGTGGAGCATCTGCAGCACACGCCATCCAAAATATCTATTCTGTCATTGCTGTTATGTTCGGAGGCTCACCGAAACGCTTTGCTGAAAGTCCTGGACACTTCTTTTGTACCCCAGGATGTCTCCGTGAACCAGCTAGAAGGAGTATTGGCGCATGTAAATGCGGGCCACAGTCTGGGCTTTACTGATTTCGACTTGACTCCGAAAGGAAGGGATCATAATATGGCATTACATGTATCTGTTGAGTGCAGAGGGTCGACAATGTCGCACGTATTGGTTGACACCGGGTCGTCTTTGAACGTGCTGCCTAAGAAAGCTATGATGAAGCTGGACGTTCGAGGAATTTTGTGCACACCAAGTGATTTGGTAGTCAGAGCGTTTGACGGCACGCGGAGAACAGTCTTCGGATCGATTACCTTGCCTCTGCAAGTGGGGCCGGAAGTGTTTGCAACGGAGTTTTATATCATGGATATACAGCCTGCGTACAGCTGCTTGCTGGGAAGACCTTGGATTCACGGGGCAGGGGCAGTCACGTCAACCCTGCATCAGAAGTTAAAGTATATGGTCGGAGACAGTGTAGTCACCGTGTGCGGAGAAGAAGACATCCTGGTCAGCCATCTTTCTTCGTTTAAATATGTGGAAGTCGACGGGGAGATCCACGAGACGCCATGCCAGGCATTCGAAGGTTTGCGCATAAAGGACAAGGGTCCCGGGCCAAGCAAAGTGCCAGAGATAGCTGTTTCTTCGTATAAAGAAGCCCAAGCGCTAGTGAAGGCAGGAGAAGCCAAGGGCTGGGGCAAAGTATTGGACATTCCGGTGAAAATGGACCGGTTCGGACTGGGGTACCGACCATCGTCATCAACTCCTTCTGTGGGGGCCCCTCATTTCAGAAAGTCAATCACCATCTCTGCCAGTGGAGTATGCCACGAATCTGTCAACGCTGCTTCAGAGTCAGATGAAGGGGACAGCGACTGTGATATGGATGCCTGGATTCAGCCAAGCACGCCAGGACAAGGACTGTGCAACTGGTCTATTCAGGAGCTTGTTCCTGTGACTTTTAAACAGTAATGCTTTGCTTTATTAATTGTTGAATAATCTGATGTCTTGCCCGGGGCATCAGGATTTGCTTAGGGCTGTGTTGTTATAAACATTGCGTGGTAATCATTAAATAAATGGCGTTTTCATGTGCAAATACTGTAATCCCTGTCTTTCTTGTTTTGTATTTTTCAATAAAATGGCAACGTGGTTATCCGCTTTATACGCATTTTGAAGCACTTAACCCTTTCTTTTGCAGGATAACATTTTCAGATGACATCCTTGAACCACCTATGACTCGTCCCGACTTCGAGCACCCGGTATTCCAGACCGAAGAAGAGGTTGTTGAAGATAGCGACGTTCCGGAAGAACTGTCTTGGTTGGTGAAGCAAGAGGAAAGAGCCATTCTGCCTCACGACGAGGTTATCGAAATTATCAATTTGGGGTCGGAAGGGGTTGAGAAAAATATTCGTATTGGAGCCGCACTGCAGAGTGATATCAAGCGAAAACTGGTTGAAATGCTCCGAGAGTATAATGATGTATTCGCTTGGTCGTATCAAGATATGCCAGGGCTCGATACAGATATGGTTGTGCATCGCCTGCCACTGAAAGAAGATTGCCCGCCAGTTAAACAAAAGCTTCGCAGAACTCGACCAGATATGGCAATGAAGATCAAAGAGGAGGTTCAGAAACAGTGGGACGCTGGTTTCCTGGCTGTGACGAAGTATCCCTCATGGGTTGCTAACATCGTACCGGTGCCAAAGAAAGATGGCAAGGTTCGAATGTGCGTGGATTATAGAGATTTGAATAAAGCAAGCCCAAAAGACGATTTTCCACTTCCTCATATTGACGTGTTAGTTGATAATACTGCTCAGTACTCCGTATTCTCCTTCATGGATGGCTTTTCAGGCTATAATCAAATTAAAATGGCGCCAGAGGATATGGAGAAAACTACTTTCATAACGCCTTGGGGAACATTTTGCTACAAAGTGATGCCCTTTGGTTTGAAGAATGCTGGGGCAACATATCAGCGTGCGATGACGACTCTTTTTCATGACATGATGCATAAAGAGATCGAAGTTTATGTTGACGATATGATTGCTAAATCCCAGACAGAGGAAGAGCATCTGGTGAATCTGTTGAAGTTGTTTAAAAGGCTTAGGAAGTTCAGGCTGAGGCTGAACCCTAACAAATGCACCTTCGGGGTGAGATCGGGTAAACTGCTGGGGTTTATCGTAAGCGAAAGAGGAATAGAGGTCGATCCTGCTAAAATAAGAGCGATTCAAGAAATGCCGACGCCTAAAACAGAAAAAGAGGTGCGCGGGTTTTTAGGGAGGTTGAACTACATTGCCCGGTTCATATCTCACCTAACTGCTACGTGTGAACCACTATTCAAGTTGCTAAAGAAAGATCAAGCTGTAACGTGGAATGATAATTGTCAAAAGGCGTTCGACAAAATAAAGAAGTATCTGCAGGAACCTCCTATTTTGATACCCCCGGTGGCAGGGAGACCCTTGATAATGTATTTGACGGTTCTTGAGGGAAGCATGGGTTGTGTTCTCGGTCAACACGACGAGACGGGGAGAAAAGAGCATGCAATCTATTATCTGAGTAAGAAATTTACAGACTGTGAATCTCGATACTCAATGCTGGAGAAAACTTGTTGCGCGCTAGCCTGGGCCGCCAAGCGTTTGAGGCAGTACATGCTGAATCATACAACCATGCTCATCTCGAAGATGGATCCAATCAAATATATATTTGAAAAGCAGGCGTTGTCAGGTAGAATTGCCCGTTGGCAGATGATCTTGACTGAATACGATATTCAATACGTCTCGCAAAAGGCAATAAAGGGGAGCGTGTTGTCTGAGTATCTGGCGGAGCAGCCTATTGAAGAGTATCAATCGATGAGATTTGACTTTCCTGACGAGGATATCATGTATCTCAAGATGAAGGATTGCGAAGAGCCGTTACCAGACGAAGGACCAGAGCCGGGGTCCCAATGGCAGATGATATTTGACGGAGCTGTGAATGCTTACGGTAGCGGAATAGGGGCAATTATCACTACGCCGCACGGGTCGCACATCCCGTTTACTGCCCGATTGACCTTTGCCGTTACCAACAATGAGGCCGAATACGAAGCTTGTATAATGGGGCTTGAAGAGGCCATTGATTTGCGAATCAAACATTTAGACGTATACGGAGACTCAGCTCTGGTGGTGAATCAGATCAAGGGGGAATGGGAGACACGGCAGCCCAATTTGATACATTATATGAATTATGCAAGGAGATTGTTGCCTTTCTTCGATAAGGTCGAATTGCATCACGTGCCACGGGCAGAAAATCAAATGGCTGACGCCCTTGCCACCTTGTCTTCCATGTACAAGGTCAATTTCTGGAACGAAGCTCCCCAAATCACTATCTCTCGGTTGGACAGGCCAGCTTATGTATTTGCTATTGATGAAGCGTCTGATGGCAAACCGTGGTATTTTGATATCCTTAATTTCCTGAAGAATAAAGAGTATCCGGCTGGGGCATCCAGTCAAGATCAGAAAACTCTCAGGAGATTAGCGGGTAATTTCTATTTGAACCCGGATGGCGTCTTATACAGAAGAAACCACGACTTGGTGTTGTTGCGTTGTGTAGACGAGAAAGAGGCAAAGCTTCTCATGGAGGAAATTCACGAAGGTGCCTTTGGTACGCATGCTGGTGGGCATGCTATGACGAGAAAACTGCTGCGGGCAGGTTATTTTTGGCTGACGATGGAAACTGATTGTTTCAAGTTCGCAAGGAAGTGCCACAAGTGCCAAATATACGCTGACAAGATACATGTGCCTCCGAGCCCTTTAAATGTGATGTCATCTCCATGGCCATTCTCGATGTGGGGAATCGATATGATCGGAAAGATCGAGCCGACGGCTTCTAACGGGCATCGGTTCATCCTAGTAGCAATCGATTACTTCACCAAGTGGGTGGAAGCGGCGTCTTACGCAAATGTAACAAAGCAAGTGGTGGCTAGATTCATCAAGAGAGATATCATTTGCCGATACGGAATCCCCGAGCGGATAATCACAGATAATGGTTCTAATCTGAACAACAAAATGATGAAGGAGCTCTGTCAGAATTTCAAGATTGAACATCACAACTCCTCCCCTTACCGACCCAAGATGAATGGCGCTGTCGAAGCGGCCAATAAGAATATCAAGAAGATCGTCCAGAAAATGGTGGTGACTTATAAAGATTGGCATGAAATGCTACCTTTCGCTTTGCACGGTTATCGTACGACGGTACGCACATCAACCGGGGCAACTCCGTTCTCGTTGGTATACGGAATGGAGGCGGTATTACCATTGGAAGTTGAGATCCCTTCTCTGAGGGTATTGCGAGACGTTCAGCTGGACGAGGCAGAATGGGTAACGAACAGATTGAACCAACTGAGTTTGATGGATGAGAAGAGGCTAGCTTCTCTGGCATACGGTCGTTTGTATCAGAGACGAATGAAGAAAGCGTACGACAAGAAGATACTTCCGCGAAGCTTTCAGACGGGCGACCTTGTGCTGAAAAGGATTCTCCCGCCGCAAGCAGATCACAGGGGCAAGTGGACCCCCAACTACGAAGGGCCATACGTTGTCAGTAAGGTTTTTTCAGGAGGAGCTTTATTGTTGTCCACCATGGACGGGGAAGACTTTGCATCACCTGTGAATTCGGACGCAGTTAAAAAATACTTTGCTTAAAATAGACCCGCTGGACAGAAAAAAGAGAGTCCAGGCAAAAATGGGGCATCCTGGCGAACCAAAAACAGAATGAAAGGTTCGGGCAAAAGTTAGGGATAAAATTGAAAAAATGTACACCCGCGAAGTTGAAAACCTACACTGGGCGGCTTCGGCAAAAAGGGGTATCCCGGTGAACTGAAAACCCGTAGAGGGCGGTTCACGCAAAAGTTAGGGATGAGAAAAGCAAATGACTGCGGTCCGAATTTGGTATTCAATGAGCATCAGTGCGGGAGAATATATTTGAGGAATTAGTTATCGGATACAACCTCTTCAGAAGACGGATACCGGGAAGGTATAAGAGTCGGACGAGTCATGGGAGGATCAGTTCGTGATGTTCATCTGCATCCAGTTGCCGACATGTGTACAAAATTTAATTTGTCAATATTTATGCTTCTTGTGAATACTTGCATACTTGTATATTTGCTTTGCGTAGCTTCCTCTTTTCAGGAGTTACATCCCGTGTACAAAAACTCCGCCCATTCAGGGGCCCAATCAATGAAAATGTGTTATTCAGTACTTGATGCCTGTTCTTTACTGTTTTGCGCATGATAAAACGCCTAAGTTTGATGAAACTAGCATGAGTATAACATCACTGGCCCTTGCCAACAATTGTTAAAGCTTTGAATTAACTGAGTGTAACGTCACTAACCTGAATTGATTCGATTGCATAGGCTTGTCGTGTCTTGTTTGTGTTGTTGCAGGTTTCATAACCGTACGAGGAAGGTGATCAAAAGATTGCAATAGTGAAAGGCTTGATCCCCACGCAGGTCATGCATGTTCTTCCCGAAGAAGGATAGAATTCTCCAGCTAGCCGTAGCTTATCCAAAGGACGTGCTCCAGAGAAGTTACTCGTCCTCAGCAGAGTTTGGGGATTCCGGGATCGTAAAGGCTGTATTCAGACAGGTTCATCTCCCCCCGCAGGGTCATGCATTCTCCTCCAGTGGAGTCAGTTAATTTTCCCCAAGAGAATCCAGCCATCCCCAGCGGAGTTCTCTTTTCAGCGAGTGTTCTTTCCTTCCAGTGGAATTCGAAGGTCAAGACTCTCCAAAGCAGAGTTGATGGTGGGTCCTGTCATTTATTTTGTCAGAGATACCGTGTGATATTAGTTCACTCTCCAGCAGGGGCTCAATCATATCAGGCGCATCTGCTATTCCCCAGCAGAGTTATATTCCCCAGCAGGGGGTTACTTCAACAAGACGGGTGGTTTGAGTTCCCAAATTCCCAGCAGGGTCGACTTCATCCTATCAGCATTTATTTTGCTGGAATAATTTTGTAGCATCAGGCTATCCCCGGCGAGTCGGCGGTATCCTTCCAGCATTTATTTTGCTGAAGCAGTTTCCGTACTCTAGTAGTTCAGGTGGAGAGAGCTCTTGCTCAAATAAATCACCAAACAGTCAAGATCTCGGCAGGAGATATTCAATAATAATGTCAGTTTCGGCGGTATTCCCCACAGAGTTATCACGATAAAACTCTCTTTGCCTCCAGCAAAGTCATTTATGCAAATGCATCTTATCTTCCCCAGCCAGAGTGGCCAGGATAAGTGTCTTCTTATCCCCAAGCAGAGTTCGTTTGTCATCAACGAGTCGCATGAATCAGAATTTCGAAGCAGGCGTCCGATAGTTGGTTTTCAGACATCCCCAGTAGAGTTCACCTTGAAGTCGCTGTCACGTCAGTGCTAAGAAGTTTGTGGGTGAGGATCATTGAAGAACTAAGTCCTGACGTGGACCATTTATTCCTAGAATGACGGGATTCCTTCAGAAGTGGGCGTCCTAACGTGGACAGGTTTGTTTTACCGGATTGGTAAGGTGTGTTAATCCTGACGTGGATAGATTCGGTCTTTTGAAATTTGGAGAAAGGGAGGTCATGACGTTGACAAAAGATTGGTTACTCTTCGTGTTGGTGTCCTGACGTGGATCATTTGTTTCCAGCAGATATCTGTATTCGTAATGGTGAAATGTGCGTCCTGACGTGGACAAGTTTGTAGTTCTTTGTGATGACAAGATACAAGAATCCTGACGTGGACAAATTTATCCTTCTTCGTGTTGTTGACAAAGGGTAAGTCCTGACGCGGATATTTCCCCAGCAAGTCGAAGGTGTGAGTCCTTACGTGGACAAGTCTTATTTCCTCAGTGAGTCGAAGACGCCTGAGTCCTAACGTGGACAAATCAAGGCGAGATCAGTGTCCTAACGCGGACAGAGCAAAGAGATTATTATTCATAACGTGGAAAGATGTAGTCCATACACGGACGTATCAGAAGTGGTTCCTAACGTGGAAATAACAGTATTCCTAACGTGGAAAAAAGAGAGTCCTTACGTGGACAGGTTAAGATGGCATTCCTTACGTGGAAAAATGAGTCCTAACGTGGACAAATTCAGAAATAGTTGGTATTCCTTACGTGGAAAGATCAGAGTCCTTACGCGGACATATCAAGATTGATTCCTGACGTGGAAAGAAATGGATTATTCCTGACGTGGAAAGAGAGTTTAGTCCTGACGCGGACAGATCATATCAAGATATTCCTAACGTGGAAGAAGAAGTTTATTCCTTACGCGGAGAAATTGGGGTCCTGACGTGGACAGATTCGAGAAGTTGAGTCCTGACGTGGACAGATTTAGAACCAAAGGTGAATTCATTACGTGGAAAGATCGGAGTCCTGACGCGGACATGTCAAGTGGTATGGGAGTCCTTACGTGGACAGATTGATGCAGTTCTCCTTACGCGGAAAGAAGATTGCTTCCTAACGTGGAAAGATAAAAGCGTTACTCCTAACGTGGACGATGTGATTCCTAACGTGGACAGGTGTTATTCCTAACGTGGAAGAGTTTTTCCTAACGTGGACGATTCAGTTTATTGAAATGCAGGTGAATTATCCCCAGCGGAGTTGCCGAGATTTTCCTGGGTTGACAGTAAGGGGAGTCCTAACGTGGACAAGTTTTAGTTGAGATTTCTTCGTATCGACGACAGACAGAGTCCTAACGTGGACAAGCAAGCAATCTGTTATGACAGAATCCTCTTCAGAACGATGAAGACCAATCCCCAGCACGGTCGCGCGAGATCAGCGGGTTGCTCTAACAGTCAGATTCAGCTGACGAATGTCATTCATCAAGCAGGAGCGCAGTTTATTTCTGCGGTTGGCAAATTTCTGGTTTCACTAGTATTCAACCGTCTCGTACCGCGAATGTCTGAAGGCTCCGGGCTCTTCATCCAATCGGGTCCAAGTCGCTTGAATAGGGGCAGCTGTTGCACCCTAAAATTTGCTCAACCTTATTCCTTGGTTTATGTTTCATCATCATTAGCATTTGCATGTAGGGTCATGTATATAGACTAACCATCTGCATAGCATAAGCATAGCAAGTCATTCAACAGGGGACCAATCATTATTTTCATCTCTAGAGGCCTAGCAAGAGGTTATTATTCTAATTCAATCATATTCAAGTCATCAGGAAAGAATTTGAAAGCAAAGAGTTTAGCAGATCAAGCCTTGAGTCCATCTCCTAGCTGAGGGTATCTGAGGATCAACAAGAGGGTTGTGAGCTGTGAAATGAAGGTATGGAGAGCATCTAGACCTTATGAGAGACTTACAAAGTCATTTGGAGAAGAAAGCAAGTCATTGATGAAAGCACAAGAGCTATAGTGGAAGACAGTCAACTAGGGTTTCATCTGGGTCAACCCTAGGTCAACCCTAGGTCAGTTGACTGACTTAAGAGGGCATTCAAGGCTATTGGAGAGATGTGGGGATCAATGTTGAACATATGAAGAAGGATATGGAGATATGACAAGGAGAATTCAAGAAAAATCAAAGAGAAGAGGAGTTACTAAATTAGGGTTTCTCTGTGAAATCCCCTAGTTTAGGTCAAATTTCCAAGCAAGATAAGTCAAAATGCTAACTTCAAATGGCTTCTTGGCCAACATGAAACTTGTAGAGGATCTCAAGACCTTTAATTTGAGTGGTGGAAGACCTCAAGGAGATTTATAGAACTCAAGTTATGGTCCTTACAAGTTACAGGTCATCTGGGGTGTCTGAATTTTTGTCTGTGAAAGTGACTTGACTTCCAAGCTAGTTTTGCCCCTCAAGGAGATTTCAAATGAATTCTTGGTCAACATAAGAGTTGTTCCTCATTGTCTTATCTTTCTAGAATGGTATGGCATGCCTTCATATGATGTGGAGAACTCAACTTATGGTCTTGACAAGCAAAGGGTATTTTGGGCATTTGTGAATTACAGGTCATTTTAACCTATACCCAAAACTCATACAAGGAGGCCTCAAATGGAAAAACTTACAACATCAAACTTGCTCCAAATGGGATTTTAAGTCTAGAAAGAAGGTCACAAGTTATTGGAGAAGCTCATAGCATGAAGTTACATGATAGGTCAAAATATGAACTAAAAAGGCTTATAAAGTGAATAATTTCAAGTTGGAAAATGGTTTGGGAGATTTACAAGTCCAAATGGAGACTTCCAATATATGATTTTGAATGGAAAAACAATTCTAAGAACAATGGTTCACCCACTTTTTTGAGTTTAGAAGGAAAAAATGAAGTTATCCATGGTTGCTTATCATTTAA
Organism: Lathyrus sativus; assembly: GCA_963859935.3. Classification (NCBI taxonomy): domain Eukaryota; kingdom Viridiplantae; phylum Streptophyta; class Magnoliopsida; order Fabales; family Fabaceae; genus Lathyrus; species Lathyrus sativus. The sequence goes on along the minus strand of CAWUDS030004614.1, from coordinate 19,472 downwards.
GAAACATAATCAAAAATGAGCCAAAGTTTGAAAACAAGGGAATGTGCAAGATGGATCTAGAATGTTCATTTGGGGTCTATATATTCATGAAAGGAGAATTTGGCAAGGGTTGGCCTCATTTGCACCAAGAATTCCACATAATTTCTCACACTTTTTCATTGGAGTTTCATTGTAATTCTCTCAAAATCTTCACAAAATCATCATCCATATTGATTCAATTGTGCTCCATGATCATCATAGATCAGAATTGAAGCAAGGATCAAGTGATTATCATCCATTTTCGAGTGCTTCTTGCAAGGATATCAAAGTTGCCAAGTCAAGTGGATAGCATAATTCTGGCCAAATCTCATTCAAAGCTTGCATACAGAATCAAGTTCATCAAGGATTGATCAAGATCCAGCACTTAGAAGCCTCAAATCATCAATCTCCATAGCTGTTTGCAAGATTTTGCACAAGGTAAGTTTTCCTTCAAACAGCTCGATCTAGTTAGTTAGGCATGATTTTGTTAGTGTAGAATTGATCTAGGTGGTTAGGAGATTAAGTTAGATGAATTTGGAGAGATTTGGTGATGGTTAGTGACAGGTGCCATAATCTGTTTGTGTTCGAATCTCTTGGATGAATGTGTTATAATTGCAACTTGATAGCATATGTTAATCTCCATTAGATGTAGTTTAATTTAGGCTAAGTTTGAGGAAGATTGGTGATGGTCCATACCAGTGCATTTCAATGGTGGTCAGTATGTGATTCAATCGAATTAGTTGATGTGGTGAATTTCAAAGCGAATTGATGCCCTAAGCTTGTAGAGGGAGAGATTTGGAACAGATTTCATGTTCATGGCATGTGGATTAGTGGCGTGTAGGATGAGAACAGAGAGGAAGAAAGTTGCTCGTGCATGGGAGCTTTCATGGCATCTAAACCCTAGTTGCAGGTCGTTTTGGAGAAGAAACAATCATGACCGTTCATGGTAGCTTGGACTTTTGACTTAGGGTAGGATCGGATGGCTGGTCTTTGATCTGAATTTGGAGGGAAAGAATGAAGCTGGCCAAAACGCGCCGTTTCATTAATTGAAACGGGCGGGCCTGAGTGGATGATGCTATCCCCACCCCCAGATTGTGAGCCCAAATCATATTCAACGTGTTTTCATTGTTATTTTCACCCCCTGGCATTTTCTTCTATTTTTTTTATTTCTGAATGAAGTTGGGCTTAAGCCAGAAGCGCTAGTTGCACCCCTCATTGTTGGCCCATTGTGATTCTTAACTGGGGCGAGTTGCTTTTCATACCCCCTCCCCTCATTTAATTCATGTTATTTTTTCTTATTTCATTTTAATTTTTCACCAATTTTCATAAATTCATAAATAATTCATAAAAAATGCTTTTTAATTCATTCTTTTTACCATGTTTTCATTAAAATGTCTAGAATATTATAGGAAAATAAATTTTCATTTTTAGTTTTATTTCATATTTTTTTCATATTTTCTAAATAAATGTCATATTAAATAGTTTCATTTCATGCATCATTTTTATGATTTTTGTTCTCTCATATGCTTTGATATTTTTTGATCACTCTTTTCACATTGTTTAGATGAGATGTTAAGCTTGTAGAAATATTTTAGTTCCCATTTTTAGAGGTTAATTTTAGGTGATTAATAAATGCTTGAATATCATGAACAAAACTAGGGTTTTTTAGGTGACAACTTAGGAAGTTCAATGTTCTCCCTTAGGACTTAGGGTTTGAATAGATTAGTTATGGGACTATAGGGGCTATGGGTAGTTATTAGATCCCTTAGAAAAGTTAGGATTCCCCTACTGCTATTATTACTGTCTGTATATCTGTTGTCTGGTGTGGTGTGCCCTCTGGGGATTGTTGCTTGCTTGTTTGGGTATTGGGTTTGTCTGGGGCCCTGGGGAAGCTGAAGATTTGTGAAGATGAAGCTATTGGAGATTCAAAGATTGAAGATCAACTGTCAGAGTTGAGGAGGAGTTTCTTGATGGCAGATGCTGAGGAGATTAGGGTTTAGGAGCTAGGCAGAGCTCTAGATTAGAAAGATTGTTTCTCAAACATGGATTGCCTTGTCTGCATCCATTCTTCTCTGTGATTCAGAGTCTCTCTAAGACACTCACCCCCTTCCTTTGGAAGGCTTGGTGACAGTGTCTATGAGATAGAACTCTTGAGAGAAAATGTCTCTGGTGTTAGAAGCAGTTTGTTCACCACCTTTGGTAGTCAACTGATTGCTTAACACCCAATTCACTCTTGTGACTGATCCCTCATCCTGGAGGTTTGAGCTTGAAGAAAAGCCATTGCAGATGGAAGACTGATGATCAAAGCCCTTGCCTGAAGGCCATGAAGATAGAGATTGATGTTTGTTGAAGCCTGTAGCTGATTGGAGATTACTTGAAGCCAGATGTTGATTCAGAGCTGCTGATGCTGTTTCTTCTGCTGTTGTATTTCATTTCTGATGTATTGGTTGGTTTTCCTGGCTGTATTGTTTGCTGTCTACCCTGTTGGGTTGAAAGTGAAGCCTGTTCACTTTTGCCTATTGTTTTCTAGGTTCGAGGTTGAGTGGGACTCCCTTGCCTCGCTTGTATTGTTGCATCCATGCATTTTACTGCTTTATTATATCTGTTATTGTTTCTGTTTCTGCCTATCCCGTAGGATCTCTGTTTCTCTCTGTGCAAGAGAGGAGCATGATAGACACTAGGTCTTAACCCATGCATGATAACATTAGGTTAGTTTGTTTCCCTTCGCAACCGTAGGTTAGAATTCTGTCTCTTCTTTCTCAAAACAAACAGAAAAACACATAAAGATTTCAAACACAATAAAAGACACTTCTTCCGTAAAAAAATGTGAACTCATCAAGACGTCATTTTTGTCCGCCGGGACTGTTAATCAGAAAAACCTTTTTCAGAAGGAATAAAATCAATCAAGGACAAGCTTGTGTCGTACGTGGCCCGAACTACGTTTGCTCTGATCTTTCATGCTGTATGAAAGTACGTAGGCATAGGATGCGATATCCTAGCGAGCAACCTTCCCCCTTTTTCCCGTAGGTAGGCGAACTACGTTGACTCTGATTTCTCGTTCCAGACGAGAATACGTAGGCATAAAGTGCGATACTTTGCCGAGTCATTTTATTTTCATTTTATTTTTTCTTTTAACCCCTGACCTGTAGAGTAGATAGAATAACAATCCATACCCGAAAACAAGCGTGGATCCCATCGAGTACGATGGACGTGAGGGGTGCTAATACCTTCCCCTTGCGTAACCGACTCCCGAATCCAGGTTTTGGTTGCGATGACCATACCTTTCCCGTGTTGTGCGAGGTTTACTCTGAGCGTTTCCTTTCCCTCCCGTGGGATAAATAACGCACGGTGGCGACTCTTCTGTTCAGCCGGCGCCGATTTTCGCAGTAGCGACAGACGTGTCTCCTAGTTTACTATCTTTCATGTATAAAATAAAAAATATAATGTCATTCTTCAATTATTTCTTTCATTACATCAAATTTTATCTAAATTCAATATAAATAGGTCGATTCTTTTAGCCTTGATATTAATTTAATTTTAAAAATAAAATAGAAGAGAGGTTAATATATCAATATCACATAATACTCTGACATTTATTCCTAATAAAATATATTTATATTTTTTTACCTACTTTAGCTTATTATTATTTTATCAACTTTTTTCAAATTTATATGTTTTTTAATTTATTTATTTTAGTTATATTTTAATTAGATAAAATATAAATTACATAACACAAAATAATGATTTTAAGAAATTTCTTTCATGTGCTTGAATGAAAGTATAGACACTAAAATTAAGAAGATTTAATATTATTTGATGAGGTTGGCTTACAAGACAACATCCTTTTTTAAAGTTTTGTACCAATTGATTCCTTCAATAACGAGATAAGTTGTATTTTGTATTAAATTTGGACAAAAGGGAATTTGTCATACTTTGTCATAATTCTTTTAGCGTGTCTAGAAAACTATTGAGACACCACTAGATGCATTTCTCCTTACAAATTAAAACTTGTATCTTCTTCATTTTCACATTAAAACAATGTTGTGACGTGAAAAGAATAACCAAACCGACATACAACAATACATACAAGATTCATATAAACTTTTAGTTCTTCTACTCAAATATAACACACTATAAAAAAGTTTTAAGATTTATATTTTAATACATTTATTATTCAAATGGTCATTAGATAATTAATCCCACATGATTTTAAGAAGAATAAAAAATTAGATATTATGGAGTAATTATTAATTTTGAAACAATTTTATGCGATAGTATTATTTACTTTTGATTTTAGTAGCCAACAAATTCTTAATAAGTTTGAGTTCATCAATTAAATCAAAATATTTATTTACATTTATTTTTTAATAAATTATATTCTTTTTTAATATTCATTCTTTAAGTTAAATTTGAAATACGGTTAAAAAAAGGTGATTCAACTTCATTACGAGTAACAATTATTCTATAGTTTATATACTATTTTAGAAAGCATATGACACATATTATTATTATTATTATTATTATTATTATTATTATTATTATTATTATTATTATTATTATTATTATTATTATTATTATTATTATTATAATAGATAAAACAAAGTATACATGACTATTCTTTTAGAGAAGATTATCGTTTTTATTTTAAAAATTTATAATAAAATAAAGGTCATACAGTTTTTTAATAAAATAGGAAAATTAGCTTATTATTTTTTTATCAACTTTTTTCAAATTTATATGTTTTTTAATTTATTTATTTTAGTTATATTTTAATGAGATAAAATATAAATTACATAACACAAAATAATGATTTTAAGAAATTTCTTTCATGTGCTTGAATGAAAGTATAGACACTAAAATTAAGAAGATTTAATATTATTTGATGAGGTTGGCTTACAAGACAACATTCTTTTTTTAAAGTTTTGTACCAATTGATTCCTTCAATAACGAGATAAGTTGTATTTTGTATTAAATTTGGACAAAAGGGAATTTGTCATACTTTGTCATAATTCTTTTAGTGTGTCTAGAAAACTATTGAGACACCACTAGACGCATTTCTCCCTACAAATTACATATTGTATCTTCTTCATTTTCACATTAAAATAATGTTATGACGTGAAAAGAATAACCAAACCGACATACAACAATACATACAAGATTTATATAAACTTTTAGTTCTTCTACTCAAATATAACACACTATATAAAAGTTTTAAGATTGATACTTTAATACATTTATTATTCAAATGGTCATTAGATAATTAATCCCACATGATTTTAAGAAGAATTAAAAATTAGATATTATGGAGTAATTATTAATTTTGAAACAATTTTATGCCATAGTCTTATTTACTTTTGATTTTAGTGGCCAACAAATTCTTAATAAGTTTGAGTTCATCAATTAAATCAAAATATGTATTTAAATTTATTTTTTAATAAATTATATTCTTTTTTAATATTCATTCTTTAAATTATATTTGAAATATGGTTAAAAAAAGGGTGATTCAACTTCATTAAGAGTAACAATTATTCTATAGTTTATATACTATTTTAGAAAGCATATAACACATATTATTATTATTATTATTATTTATTATTATTATTATTTTTATTATTATTATTATTATTATTATTATTATTATTATTATTATTATTATTATTATTATTACTATTATTATTATTATTATAGATAAAACAAAGTATATATGACTATTCTTTTAGAGAAGATTATCCTTTTTATTTAAAAATTTACAATAAAAAAAGGTCATACAATTTTTTAATAAAATTGAAAAATTAGCTTATTATTATTTTATAAACTTTTTTCAAATTTATATGTTATTAATTTATTTATTATAGTTATATTTTTATGAGATAAAATATAAATTACATAACACAAAATAATGATTTTAAGAGGTTTCTTTCCTGTGCTTGAATAAAAGTATAGACACTAAATTTAAGAAGATTTTATATTATTTGATGAGGTTGGCTTACAAGACAACATCCTTTTTGAAAGTTTTGTATCAATTGATTCCTTCAACAATGAGATAAGTTGTATTTTGTATTAAATTTGGACAAAAGGGAATTTGTCATACTTTGTCATAATTCTTTTAGCGTGTCTAGAAAACTATTGACACACCACTAGACGCATTTTTCCCTACAAATTACAACTTGTATCTTCTTAATTTCCACATTAAAACAACGTTGTGATGTGAAAAGACTAACCAAACCGACATAAAACAACACACACAAAATTCAAATAAACTTTTAGTTCTTCTACTCAACTATAGCACTCTATATAAAAGTTTTAAGATTGATAATTTAATACATTTATTATTCAAATGGTCATTAGATAATTAATACATTTTTATTATGTAGCGTGTGGTTGTATATGTAGTACTTACAATCACAGTCTTAGCACCATTGTTGTATTCTAGAAAGCGCGCGTCATATCACAACAGTTAATTAACCTAACCGTTGTGATAGAATTAAAGGTCCCAGGTTCGATTCTTAGCATCAACCTTTTGTAATTTATATTATTCTGGTCAACATTCAATGTACAACCACAATTAGGTTTTATAATTTGTGTATGCTGAGGGTGATTGAATTTTGTGTATGCATTGTTTCAAGGCCGAGTTTGTGTCGCATTTCATGTTAATTGGCTTTATAATTTGATATGCATGTTGTTGTCATGGCTCACAAATGTGTAAATTCTGTTTTTCTTTTGTTAATTTTGATTTCAAGATTGGTAATGTATATGTTAATTTGAGCTGTTGATATGCATACGCGTTCATGAGTTCTGTTTTATTGATATATACGGTTTGATTATCGGTTGCAATTCGTTTTGATTATATATCGTTTTGCAAAGTTGAGAATTGTTCGTTTACGAGGTTGGATCGTTGTGAATCTATTTTTCGATTTAAGAATTAATTGTTCATGAGGTTTGATTATTATGAATTCGTTTGTGAAGTCGTCTGAGGAATTTGCGAGGTTGGAAGGTTGTTTACGCCTATGTGTAGTATGGTTAATCAGTGTGTTTGCTGTTGTGATATGCATCATGTCGACTCAATTTTTTTTACAATGTTTGAATTTAATTCATGTGAATCAGTTATAAACTATGTAAATAATTGCATAAATTTATTTTAGGCATAGTTTAATATGGAGATAAAATAGACAATTGTTTAAGGTATTGTTTGAACGAGTTATTTTTTGAATCAAAGGAAGAATATATATTAATTCAAAAAATAGTTAGTACAGCAGAAGGTTATCCTGGAGGATCCAACCCAACAAAAAGATCCAATTACATCATATAATTAACTAGATGTTTTCTAATTTTAGGATTTTGCCAACCTCTGTAGATTACGTTATCTATAAAGTTAGTATCCACGGTTGTATTATCTACACTGTTACCAAAAGTGATACTATTACGATACCCTCAAATGCAGTGGATGGTTTCGGCCACTAACATTTTAAAAACATCCACTTTCCACCCTTTCCCTTTTGTCATTTTACTGATCCAAACCGGCTCTGCTTCCCAATGTTGAGGTGAATGACATACGTTAAACCATTGGAGCACCTTGATCCAGATGTGTCTAGTCCGTTGGCAACAGAAAAAAAGATGATTCATCGTCTCTTCCTCAGTTTGACATAAGCTGCACTGACTGTTTTGAATCATGCCAAACCGCTTTAATATATCCTTGGTTGCACGTTTTCTCTGACAAGCTTGCAAGAAACAAAACACTGCTCGCGGTCGGCGCTTATTTTTTCTAATCAAGGTTCTCCAAGGCACCCTTGTGTCGTCATCAATCAGCACTTTGTAAAAAACCGACGCCTTAAACTTTTGGGAGTTCAGAAGTCGGTCCCATTCGTTCCGAATTAAATCTATGATATCTCTTTGTTTTAAAATACCGCGTATGATCCAAGAGTTGTAAAAGTTACTTTTAAGTCTAATTTAAAAATAAGAGCTTTATAAATAAAATTAAAGTTTTATGATAATACTTATATGTTTTAACTTTAAAAACAATTTTATACAAAAAAATGTTTGATATATATTTGAAAATATTTTATTTGATGTATAAGTTAACTAATGTAAGAAAGTGAGAAAATAATAAAATATGATTTTCGTCCAAATTTAGTCCAAGTGTTTCATGTACAATAAGTTCAAATGCTAATTATTTTATACTTTTTAAAAATTTAATTTGTAGTTATATTTATGGATATAGGTTCCACGTGTAATTTAAAAATACCCTTAATTAGGAGAGACATTTATTTTGTTATATTTTAAATTTGTTTTTGTATTGAATAATATTAAAATAAATTAGATGAAATATCTAAATTACACCGTAATGAATAACATTAAACTAAATTATCCCATTTTTTTCTCAAACATTAATAAAATATCTAACGCTTCAATAATATGAATTAAGAAACAAACAACTAATTTTTTTTTATTGAAATGTTGTATTTTGGAAGTATGAATCACCAATATCAAAATGAAAACGAGTGTGAACAGTGCCATATATTGTATATTAATTAGGCAGATTAATTAGCGACTGATGAATTAATTAGTGATTTGTTGTATATTCGACCAATTTATTTTAGGCATAGTTTAATATGGAGATAAAATAGACAATTGTTTAAGGTATTATTTGACCGAGTTATTTTCAATTGTAAAAGTTACTTTTAAGTCTAATTTAAAAATAAGAGCTTTATAAATGAAATTAAAGTTTTATGATAATAATTATATTTTTTAACTTTAAAAACAATTTTATACAAAAAGAATGTTTGATATATATCTAAAAATATTTTATTTGATGTATAAGTTAACTAATGTAAGAAAGTGAGAAAATAATAAAAAAAAGCTTTCCGTCCAAATTTAGTCTAAGTGTTTCATGTATAATATGTTTTAATACTAATTATTTTGTATTTTAAAAAAATTTCATTTGTAGTTATATTTAGGGATATGGGTTTCACGTGTTATTTTAAAAATTTCATTTGTAGTTATATTTAGGGATATGGGTTAACTAATGTAAGAAAGTGAAAAAATAATAAAATATGATTTTCGTCCAAATTTAGTCCATGTGTTTCATGTATAATATGTTCTAATGCTAATTATTTTATATTTTTGAAAAAATTAATTTGTAGTTATATTAATGGATATAGGTTCCACGTGTAATTTTAAAATACTCTTAATTAGGAGAGACATTAATTTTGTTATATTTTAAATTTATTTTAGTATTGAATAATATTAAAATAAATTATGTCATTAAGATAAATTAAATTAGTTGAAATATTTAAATTACACCATAATGAATAGCATTAAACTAAATTATCCCATTTTTTTCTCAAATATTAATAAAATATCTAACAATCCAATCATATGGATTTAGAAACAAATAAGTAATTATTTTTTATTGAAATGTTGTATTTTGGAAGTATGAACCACCAACATCAAGATCAGAATCAATTTAATTAATGTTTTCTGCATTGGAATCAACATTTAAGACCCATGTGGTTAATCTTTTCTACTATTTAGTTTGCAATTATATCCTAGTTGGAATTAGTTAGCTTTAAACACAATCTACTCCTAATTGTGTGTTGTCATCTTGAATATAATTTATATGTATACATAAAAAGTATTTTTATAAAAATATTCTAACTATAGACTATAGAGAATTAATAAAATTGAAATGGTCTTTTTCCAATAAAAAAATTAAACTATTTTTATGAAAAATATAATTATAATAGAATAAAAAATAAACTTTTTAAAAATTATTTAATAGATCACTATAATTCACATTTACTTAAATCGACATTTATCAACATTAAAATTACATATTAAAATATAAAATATGAATTTATAATATGTATAACATTAAACACTTCCTATCATAATAGTTGTATTAGTAGTTGCATCGATGTTGTATTGATGACTCATCAATCAACGCCATCAAATTTCCTCTTTTTCTACTACTAACAAATTTTTACTTTTCTACTACTAACAAATTTTTTGGGTGCTTCATGCTTTTCTACTATTTACAATTTTTTGAGTGTTCCCAATTTGAGATGATACTTTATATTATTTATCAACTATGTTCATAATTAACAATAAGCAATTTAATTTATAAATAAATAAATATGCAAGAAATAAGTTTATATGAAAGTAAAGTTCTTTCTTATATGAATAAATGTATAAATATAATACTAAAAATGTCTAAAAAAAGTAACTTAAAGAAACGGAACCCTTTTTAAATTTTATTTAGCGTAGGAAGGATTTTTTTTAGTTGATACTTTTGTATATAAGAAATAATCAAAACTTTAAAAATTTATAAATAATATTAAAACTTAAAATGTAACTTACTTAAAAAAATTATTTTAGTTTGGATAAAACTGTTGATATTTTTATACATTACAAATAATCTATATATAATCAATAAGTTTTAATTCTCTAATATTAAAGTCAAACTAAAATTTAATGTAATCATTTAGTTTGGCTCAAACATATTAAAAAAAATAAACGAGAAAAATATTTAAAATATAACTTATGTATGTGAAATTAAATAATTATTCCTATAAAATATAAAAATAGCATGACATAAAAATGCTATAAAACTAATTAAAATAGAAAATTTTGTAAAATAGACTTCGCGGAGATTAATCTAAATGTTACTTTAATTTAGAACAAATTTTGAAAATTGTGTATGCATATGCAAAAAAAAACTTTCATCGAGATGAAAAATAATTCAAGTACGAATTTAATTGAAAAAATAAAAGAAAATTACAATGTTCAATGTTGCACAAATATGTATTATAACTCTTGGGTTGAGAGAAAAACCAACGAGTAAAGGATTTGTCATTAGAAAAAGATAGAAACGTATTAATTCTAATTTAAAGAAATAAAACCTAGGTGTTACTTTCCATTATAACAAATCTTGAGAATTGTACAACATTAATTAAAAAAGTAAAAAAAAATCTCATAATACTATAAAAAAATATATAAGGCGATGATCTGGATCATGATATTATACATGGTTTGAATCATATTTTGACAGACTTGAAAATGTTAGAATTGAATCAAATCAATATACATGTTTAACATATTATGACATATATTTTATGCGGAATCAAAATAGTCATGTATAAAATTATAGGATCGATAAATTGATTTTAGGAATACCGAGATCTATTGAGAAAAAATTCTTTGACGATAATCCTGAACTCAGAAGTTGATGACTTTTGTGGTTCGTTATGAATCGATATTCTTTATGCCTCAAAGTCTCTTTGGATGGGGAGAATAGATAATTTGTTTGTGTACCGTATATTGGGGATCATATATTGGTAATTATCTAATAGATCACAATAATTCACATTTATTTAAAGAGACATTTATCAACATTAAAGTTACCTATTAAAATATAAAATATGAAATTATAATATGCATAACAAAAAACACTTCCTATCATAGTTTTATTAGCAGATGTTTTAAAATTACAAAAGTTCTGCAAGTAAACTCACGTCCAACTGAAGAAAGTGATGAGGTTGATTTTTAATTATTATTTTTATTGTCAATTAGTGAGATATTTATACGTTCACACCGATATTGATATAGTATGCGTATTTTTTAAAAATATAATAAAAATGATATTAAAAAAATTAAATTATTCAATTAAAAATACATAATAAATTAATGCCTATAGTTAATTTCATATATAAAATATTAGAATCAACAATATCTTATTATTTATATAAATATTTTTTTTTATTTTGACATTATTTATAAAAATATCAAATAGTAAAACTTTTGTCATTATTATTCAAATTTTGATCAATAACTTTATGTTCATGTTATAATTGTTTTAATGTTTTAATAAAGTTGTTCCGTTTATAACAATAATATTTTTTTAAAATAATTTTTTCACATATGTAAAAAAATTATTGATAAATATTATACAATACTTAGAACAATTAAAGTAGTTTCCGTTTATAAAAATAATTTTATTTCATGTATATATAAATAAATTAATCAATGATGTGTTTTTTCACGTATATAAATATTAATTTTGGAATGGCATTACTAATATATTTGAATCAATATAAAAATATTTGAATCAATAATGTATTTTTCCTCGTAAGTAAATATTATATTGTTCAATAACATACATTTTCACTTATATTTTATAGGCCGACGTGATTGAAAATTTATGATTTTTTAAAACTAAAAATATTATTTGGTGGAGGTTAGAGTTGCATAGTAAAAATAGACATTCCATTTTTTATTTAACCGTAATAACTTAATTTACATTTATTTTTAAAATCTGAGTCAGAATACCCAATGACTTTCTATAAGTGAGCATGAAGTCTCTTGTTCTCTTCACGTAGCACATTACACGTACTATCTAGCGTTACATACCAGGGTTGCATAGATATCTGCCAAGAACTCTTACAATGAATGCTAAGTCGGGTGCAAACTTAAGCATACATAAGACTTCCCACAACTGAAGCATGTGGAACCTTATGCATCTCTTCCTTTTTTTAAGATCCGTAGTGGGGCATTGTTTGAGACAAAACTTGTCTCCTTTAGCCACGGACGTGTCTCCTGGTTTACTATCTTTCATGTATAAAATAAAAAATATAATGTCATTCTTATTAGAATATTAATAGTAATTCATATTTATTTAGTTGTACTATTTTCCTTAGCCCCTAAGTTTGTTAGAGGGTATTTTAGTATTTTATCTTATTCTAGTAACCCTAGTTTTAGCTTATAAATAGGGTGACAATCATTGTAACTTTTATCATGTTTTGTAGTCGTCATTCTTAATAGAATATTTCCTTTGTTCATCATTTATTCACCTTTGCACTAACAATTCTTCAATTATTTCTTATATTACATCAAATTTTATCTAAATTCAATATAAATAGGCCAATTCTTTTACCCTTATATTAATTTAATCTAAAAAATAAAATAGAAGAGAGGTTAATATATCAATATCACATAATACTCTGACATTTATTCCTAATAAAATATATTTATATTTTTTACCTACTTTATTTCATAACAAAAAAATTAATGTATTAATATAAAGCAATTAATATAATATTTATAATTGAATTATTATAATGAAGTCACCTTAAGACTGATTTTCATCTAATTTTAATATTAGTATAGAAATTCAAATTTAATCTCATCTCTTTTATTGTCAATTAGTGAGATATTTATACGTTCACACGGATATTGATAGGGTATGCGTATTTTTTTCAAATATAATAAAAATGATTTTAAAAAAATTAAATTATTCAATTAAAAAGACATAATAAATTAATTCCTATAGTTAATTTCATATAGAAAATATTAGAATCAACAGTATATTATTATTTATATAAATACTATTTTTATTTTGACGTTATTTATAAAAATACCAGAATCAATAATAAAATATTTGTCATTATTATTCAATATTTTGATCAATAACTTGATGTTCATTTTATAATTGTTTTAATGTTTTAATAAAGTTGTTCCGTTTATAACAATAATAATTTTTTTAAATAATTTTTTCAAATATGTAAAAAAATTATTGATAAATTAATATTATACAGTACTTAGAACAATTAAAGTAGTTTCCGTTTATAAAAATAATTTTTTTTCATGTATATATAAATGAATTAATCAATGATGTGTTTTTTCACGTATATAAATATTAATTATGGAATGACATTACTAATATATTTGAATCAATATAAAAATATTTGAATCAATAATGTATTTTTCCTCGTAAGTAAATATTATATTGTTCAGTAAGATACATTTTTACTTCTATTTTATAGGCCGACGTGATTGAAAATTTATGATTTTTTAAACAAAAAATATTATTTGGTGAAGGTTAGAGTTGCATAGTAAAAATATACATTCCATTTTTTATTTAACTGTAATAACTTTATTTTACATTTATTTTTAAAATGAGTCAGAATACCCAATGACTTTCTATAAGTGAGCATGAAGTCTCTTGTTCTCTTCAGGTAGCACATTACACGTACTATCTAGTGTTACATACCAGGGTTGCTTAGATATCTGCCAAGAACTATTACAATGTATGCTAAGTCGGGACGGGTGCAAACTTAAGCATACATAAGACTTCCAACAACTGAAGCATATGGAACCTTATGCATCTCTTCCTTTTTTTAAGATCCGTCGTAAGGCATTGTTTGAGACAAAACTTGCCTCCTTTAGCAACGGACGTGTCTCCTGGTTTACTATCATTCATGTATTAAATAAAAAATATAGTATCATTCTTCAATTATTTCTTTCATTACATCAAATTTTATCTAAATTCAATATAAATAGGTCAATTCTTTTAGCCTTGATATTAATTTAATCTAAAAAATAAAATAGAAGAGAGGTTAATATATCAATATCACATAATACTCTGACATTTATTCCTAATAAAATATATTTATATTTTTTACCTACTTTATTTCATAATAAAAAAATTAATGTATTAATATAAAGCAATTAATATAATATTTATAATTGAATTATCAAAATGAAGTCTCTTAAGACTGATTTTCATCTAATTTTAATATTAGTATAGAAATTTAAAATTTAATCTCATCTCTTTTATTGTCAATTAGTGAGATATTTATACGTTCACACGGATATTGATATAGTATGTGTATTTTTTAAAAATATAATAAAAATGATTTTAAAAAAATTAAATTATTCAATTAAAAAGACATAATAAATTAATGCCTATAGTTAATTTCATATAAAAAATATTAGAATCAAAAGTATATTATTATTTATATAAATATTATTTTTATTTTGACGTTATTTATAAAAATACCAGAATCAATAGTAAAATTTTTGTCATTATTATTCAATATTTTGATCAATAACTTTATGTTCATGTTATAATTGTTTTAATGTTTTAATAAAGTTGTTCCATTTATAACAATAATATTTTTTTTTAAATAATTTTTTCACATATGTAAAAAAATATTGATAAATTAATATTATACAGAACTTAGAAAAATTAAAGTAGTTTTCGTTTATAAATTTTTTTTTTCATGTATATATAAATAAATTAATCAATGATGTGTTTTTTCACGTATATAAATATTAATTTTGGAATGGCATTACTAATATATTTGAATCAATATAAAAATATTTGAATCAATAATGTATTTTTCCTCGTAAGTAAATATTATATTGTTCAATAACATACATTTTTACTTATATTTTATAGGCCGACGTAATTGAAAGTTTATGATTTTTTTAAACTAAAAATATTATTTGGTGGAGGTTAGAGTTGCATAGTAAAAATAGACATTCTATTTTTTATTTAACTGTAATAACTATATTTTACATTTATTTTTATAATCTTAGTCAGAATACCCAATGACTTTCTATAAGTGAGCATGAAGTCTCTTGTTCTCTTCAGGTAGCACATTACACGTACTATCTAGTGTTACATACCAGGGTTGCTTAGATATCTACCAAGAACTCATACAATGTATGCTAAGTCGGGACGGGTGCAAACTTAAGCATACATAAGACTTCGCACAACTGAAGCATATGGAAGCTTATGTTTCTCTTCCTTTTTTTAAGATCCGTAGTGGCGCATTGTTTGAGACAAAACTTGTCTCCTTTAGCAACGGACGTGTCTCCTTGTTTACTATCTTTGATGTATTAAATAAAAAATATAGTGTCATTCTTCAATTATTTCTTTCATTACATCAAATTTTATCTAAATTCAATATAAATAGGTCAATTCTTTTAGCCTTGATATTAATTTAATCTAAAAAATAAAATAGAAGAGAGGTTAATATATCAATATCACATAATACTCTGACATAATACTCTGACATTTATTCCTAATAAAATATCACATATTATTATTATTATTATTATTATTATTATTATTATTATTATTATTATTATTATTATTATTATTATTATTATTATTATTATTATAGATAAAACAAAGTATACATGACTATTCTTTTAGAGAAGATTATCGTTTTTATTTTAAAAGATTATAATAAAATAAAGGTCATACAGTTTTTTAATAAAATAGGAAAATTAGCTTATTATTTTTTTATCAACTTTTTTCAAATTTATATCTTTTTTAATTTATTTATTTTAGTTATATTTTAATGAGATAAAATATAAATTACATAACACAAAATAATGATTTAAAGAAATTTCTTTCATGTGCTTGAATGAAAGTATAGACACTAAAATTAAGAAGATTTAATATTATTTGATGAGGTTGGCTTACAAGACAACATCCTTTTTTTAAAGTTTTGTACGAATTGATTCCTTCAATAACGAGATAAGTTGTATTTTGTATTAAATTTGGACAAAAGGGAATTTGTCATACTTTGTCATAATTCTTTTAGTGTGTCTAGAAAACTATTGAGACACCACTAGACGCATTTCTCCCTACAAATTACATATTGTATCTTCTTCATTTTCACATTAAAATAATGTTATGACGTGAAAAGAATAACCAAACCGACATACAACAATACATACAAGATTCATATAAACTTTTAGTTCTTCTACTCAAATATAACACACTATATAAAAGTTTTAAGATTGATACTTTAATACATTTATTATTCAAATGGTCATTAGATAATTAATCCCACATGATTTTAAGAAGAATTAAAAATTAGATATTATGGAGTAATTATTAATTTTGAAACAATTTTATGCCATAGTCTTATTTACTTTTGATTTTAGTGGCCAACAAATTCTTAATAAGTTTGAGTTCATCAATTAAATCAAAATATGTATTTAAATTTATTTTTTAATAAATTATATTCTTTTTTAATATTCATTCTTTAAATTATATTTGAAATATGGTTAAAAAAAGGGTGATTCAACTTCATTAAGAGTAACACACACACACACACACACACACACACACACACACACACACACACATATATATATATATATATATATATATATATATATATATATATATATATATATATATATATATATATATATATATATATATATATATATATATATATATATATATATATATATATATATATATATATATATATTATATATATATATATATATATATATATATATATATATATATATATATATATATATATATATATATATATATATATATATATATATATATATATATATATATATATATATATATATATATATATATATATATATATATATATATATATATATATATATATATATATATATATATATATATATATATATATATATATATATATATATATATATTGCTCTATCCCGCTCATCACACGGGTCGGCCCAATCCATCTCTCCGTCATGGAGGGCCTAGCTCATTGATCAGTTGTCGCGCGCGGATCAATTCGAGTGTTTTTGATGAAAACGTAATACAGCGACAATTCAACTCGGATATCGTCTCAAGGATTATTTTATGTGATTAATCTACCAAATTCGAAATGGAGGGGAGTTGGTTTGGTTTCTGATCGGATAAATAAAGAAAATGCAATTAAGCGGTTAAAATAAGTGATTATCAAAATAAGTCAATCTACTGTTTTCGGTTTCGGCTTATCACGGGTTTCTACCTTACAAATTTTCTAAGCGATTTCGATCCCTATTCGATTCCTATGTCAATTAACAAGCGCGAATTAAGCAAACACGAATTATAAACGCGAATTAACGACAAAGCGACGTAACGACGAATAAAAGCTAAGGATGCAATCATACGAATTTAATCAAAACAATTCTATAAACTAACAGATTCAGCAAAAGCAAATCATAGAATAGTGTTTAAAGAGAAACGAATTAGATTGATTAAGTAAAAACCTCGAAGCGTTGGAACGCGATTACAGCAGAACGACTCTTAGGAATTAGCTCTCCACGGTTCTTTCAAAGCTCCGAATGTATTTTTCGTGAAAATGTAACTAGGTGAACAGTAACACGAGTATTTTTCCTTTAAAAAGAAAGCAAATT
This sequence comes from Lathyrus sativus, assembly GCA_963859935.3. Taxonomy (NCBI): domain Eukaryota; kingdom Viridiplantae; phylum Streptophyta; class Magnoliopsida; order Fabales; family Fabaceae; genus Lathyrus; species Lathyrus sativus. The sequence goes on along the minus strand of CAWUDS030004614.1, from coordinate 1,472 downwards.
CGGGTCATAACCCAACTGGGTCGAAAACATAACCGAGGCCCAATACATGACCCAAAACTAAAATAAAATTCTAATGTAGTAACTTCAAACGGAATTCTGGAATTTTGGGCTCCGAATCTGACTTCGACTCCAACACGAAAGTCGTAGCTCTCTCTCTTAGCTTTCCGGCGATTTTTAGAACGCCTCAAACGGATTTCCGGAACTCCATTTATGATCGTTTCCGTGCAGACTGCTAAAGCTGAAAAATAAGTGCGGAAATCAAATTAAGCCATAAATAAAATAAAATATAAAAACAAAATAAAACCTAAATATAATCAAGATAAATTAAAGAAATGCCTAAGTAAAAATATAGGAGCAAGTGAATAAATATGCACTGATCACTCATCACGCTGGGAGCGCTTAAGCGTCTCCCCATTGACACAAACTTTAGGATCTGTGACATTTTGATATTAATGATTATAGGAATACCTTAACGAATATAATGAGAAAGATTTTTAGACAATAACAACGATAATTCTAAAATACAAAAGTGTACAGACAAGTGTTTGACACTGGTTGGCTTGTGGATTTTTCTCAACCGGTACTCGTAATGTCTTGAAAACTCTTCGAATGGGGATAAAAAGAGATAATCTTCTTATAGGATGATATATTTGAGATCATAGCCTATATATAGAATGATAATAATTTAGAATTCTCATAATTTCGAAATGGATTATCTTGACATCCACTTATATTCAAGCACATATTCAATTAAATAATTAATTATTAAATATAATTAATTATTTTATTTACTTACTCAACCGATTAAGATTCTTATATATATATATATATATATATATATATATATATATATATATAAATATATATATATATATATATATATATATATATATATATATATATATATATATATATATATATATATATATATATATATATATATATATATATATATATATATATATATATATATATATATATATATATATATATATATATATATATATATATATATATATATATTGCTCTGTCCCGCTCATCACACGGGGTCGGCCCAATCCATCTCTCCGTCGTGGAGGGCCTAGATCATTGACTAGCTATCGCGCGCGGATCAAAACGAGTGTTTTTGATTAAAACGTAATACAACGACAATTCAACTCGTATATCGTCTCAAGGATTCTTTTATGTGTTTAATCTACCAAATTCGAAATGGAGGGGGAGTTGGTTTGGTTTCTGATCGGATAAATAAAGAAAATGCAATTAAGCGGTTAAAATAAGTGATTATCAAAATAAGTCAATCTACTGTTTTTGGTTCCGGCTTATCACGGGTTTCTACCTTACCAATTCCTAAGCGATTTCGATCTCTATTCGATTCCTATGTCAATTAACAAGCGCAAAAGACATAAACTAGAATAACAATCCTATATTCCAAATTAAGCAAACGGATTAAGTTTTCGTGAATTAAGCAAACA
>CAWUDS030004613.1:0-80556 GCA_963859935.3 Lathyrus sativus | reverse complement strand
ATCTACTTTCTTACTTACCTCTTCCTTACCAAGTGTACTTGTTGGATGAATGGGAGTCTTTGCCATCTTACTATCAGTCATGTTAAACTTCTTCAGAAGCTCTTTAACATATTTGGTCTGATGAATGTAAGTGCAATCTGGAGTCTGATTGACTTGAATTCCCAGAAAGAATCTCAACTCTCCCATCATGCTCATCTCAAATTCTGCCTGCATACATTGAGCAAACTCCTTTCCCAGCATAACATTGGTAGATCCAAATATAATATCATCCACATATATTTGGCAAATTAAAAGATCTTTCTTAAATGTTTTATAAAAGAGAGTTGTGTCCACTTTGCCTCTGATGAAAATTTTCTCTAGAAGAAAATTGCTTAATCTCTCATACCAAGCTCTGGGAGCTTGTTTTAAACCATAAAGAGATTTCTTTAGTTTGAAAACATGTTCTAGAAATTTTTCACTTTCAAAACCAGGAAGTTGGTGAACATAAACTTCTCCTTCTATAATTCCATTTAGAAAGGCACTTTTAACATCCATCTGATATAGAGTGATGTTATTTTGTGCAGCAAAAGAAATAAGTAAATGAATAGACTCTAACCTTTCTACAAGAGCATAAGTCTCTGTATAGTCAATTCCTTCTTGCTGGCTATAACCTTGAGCAACAAGCCTTGCCTTATTTCTTTCAACTTCTCCTTTCTCATTTAACTTGTTTCTGAAGACCCATTTAGTTCCAATTATGTTGAATCCTTTTGGTCTTGGAACCAAATCCCAAACATCATTTCTTGTGAACTGATTGAGCTCTTCTTGTATGGAAATTATCCAGTCATTGTCTTGCAGAGCTTCATCCACAGAAGTTGGTTCAATAACTGACACCAACCAAAATAATGATGCTTCAGATGATCTGAGGAAGGATCTTGTTCTTATGGGGTCATCCTTCTTTCCAATTATCACATCCTCTGGGTGAGAGGCCTTGATTCTGGAAGATGATCCTCTAACAGTTGATTCTTCAGAAATGTTCAAGTTGTTCATTTGAGAAGCTAAAGGAATTGTATCTGACGTTGCCTCTGGTTCCTTCACTTGAGCTTTATCTGCCTCTGAGCCTTCAAAGTCTGTGAGAACTACTTCTCTATCTGCAGAACTTTCAAACTGCTTTAGCTTTTCAATGCCAAGCTTATCATCAAATCTAACATGTATAGATTCTTCCACAATCTGTGTTTCAGTATTGTATACTCTGTAGCCTTTAGAGCGTTCAGAATAGCCAAGCATGAAACACTTATGTGCTTTAGAATCAAACTTGTTAAAATTCTCTTTAGTATTCAACATATAGCAAATACATCCAAAAGGATGAAAATATGAAATGTTGGGCTTTCTGTTCCTCCATAATTCATAGGGAGTCTTTTCCAGAAGAGGTCTTACAGACACTCTGTTCTGAATATAACAAGCTGTGTTTATTGCTTCTGCCCAAAAGAGTTTTGCCTGATTAGTCTCGTTGATCATGGTTCTGGACATTTCTTGCAGAGTTCTATTTTTCCTCTCTACAACTCCATTCTGTTGTGGAGTTCTAGGGCAGGAGAAATCATGAGCAATGCCATTTTCATTAAAATATTTTTCAAAATATTTGTTTTCAAACTCACCACCATGATCACTTCTGACTTTAATAATTTTGAAATCTTTTTCATTCTGGACTTGTTTGCAGAAGTCAAAGAACACAGAATGTGACTCATCCTTGTGTTTTAGAAACTTTACCCATGTCCATCTGCTATAGTCATCAACAATGACTAATCCATACTTCTTGCCTCTGATGGATGCAGTTTTCACTGGTCCAAACAGATCAATGTGAAGTAATTCTAATGGTCTTGAGGTTAAAACAACATTTTTTGATTTAAAAGAAGATTTTGAAAATTTTCCTTTTTGGCATGCTTCACAAAGAGCATCTGAGTTGAACTTCAACTTAGGAAGTCCTCTGACCAGATTGAGTTTATTAATATGAGATATACGTCTCATATTAATATGTCCCAATCTTCTGTGCCAGACCCATTGCTCATCATTAACAGACAAAAGGCATTTAACATTTTGAACCTTAAGTTCTGAAAGATTTATTTTGTAAATGTTGTTCTTCCTCTTTCCATTAAACAGGATTGAGCCATCCTTCTGACTAATAGCTTTGCAACATTGTTGATTAAAGATTATATCATAACCATTGTCACTTAATTGACTTATAGACAATAAATTATGCTTTAATCCTTCTACAAGAAGAACATTAGATATAGAGGGAAGGTTACCATTACCAATAGTACCAGAGCCAATGATCTTGCCCTTCTGATTCCCTCCAAACTTCACTTCTCCTCCAGATTTAAGCTCCAGGCTTTGGAACATAAACCTTTCTCTCGTCATGTGACGTGAGCAACCAGAGTCCAGGTACCATGACTGGCGTTTTGACTTTTCTGCTAAATACATCTGCAATAGGGATAATCTTATCCTTAGGTACCCAGATATTTTTGGGTCCTTTTGGGTTAGTTGCCTTGAAAGTTTGTCTGAACTTCTGTCTTTTTACAACAGTTTTGTTCTGATTGACTTTTCGCTTAAACACAGAAACGTTCTGATCTGAACGTGTGTGTTTAATATCATTTAGATGACTAAACTTGAAATGAGAGTATAGGGGAGTCTTCTTAATAATGAGCTTATCAATAGGCATTGGATTTAAATCCTTTCCAGAGGAAGATTCATATCCAATTCCTTTCCTGTTGTTTCTGTTAACTCCATAGATCATTGAAGCCATCTTGCTTTTATCTATGCTTTTAGCCAGAAACTTCTGAAAGCTGAAGTCATATTCTTCTAAAATGTTTTTGCATTTAGACTTACTTTCAGATTTAGAGTTTTGTTGAGCTATTTCAAAATTGGCTTTCATTTTCAAATTATTTTCTTTTAGCTCAGCAACTTCTGATCTTAACAGATTATTCTCAGATCCAAGATTGCATTTAAGCTTCTTGCATTTGAGCTTAATCTGATTATAATTTTTCAGGACTTCTGATAAGACTTTAATAAGCTCTTCCCTAGTGAGATCAGAAAGTACCTCTTCTGAGTCAGATTCAGAATCAGATTCAGATCCAGATGATCCTTCATTCTGATCTTCCACGCCTGCCATCAGAGTCATGTTGGCGCATTCATCTTCAGATTCTGATGAGGATCCAGATTCATCAGAGTCATCCCAAGTTGCCATTAGAACCTTCTTCTTTTTGTCAAACTTCCACTTTGGCTTTTCTTTTAGAAGCTTTGGACATTCATTCTTGTAATGGCCAGGTTCTTTGCATTCAAAGCAAACAACTTCCTTCTTTCCAGATCTTTTTGGTCCAGAGGACTCCTTGCGCTGATCTGGCCCTTTGAAGTTCTTGAACTTCCTCTGCTTGTGCTTCCAAAGTCTGTTGATTCTTTTGGACAACAAGGACAGTTCATCTTCTTCAGAAGAAGAAGATTCTTCAGAGCTTTCTTCTAACACCTGCAAAGCTTTCACAAATTTGTTAGATTTTAAGGCAATTGACTTACCTTTCCTTTGAGGCTCATCTTCCTCAAGTTCAATTTCATGGCTCCTTAGTGAGTTGATTAGTTCCTCCAAAGTGATCTTGTTCAGATCCTTAGCTAGCTTCAAAGCAGTGACCATTGGTCTCCATCTGATGGGCAAGCTTCTGATGATCTTCTTCACATGATCAGCAGTTGAGTAACCTTTGTCCAACACTTTTAGACCAGCTGTGAGGATCTGGAATCTAGAGAACATAGTTTCTATAGACTCAGATTCTTCCATCTTGAACGCTTCATACTTCTGTATTAACGCCAAAGCCTTGGTCTCTTTAACTTGAAGATTTCCTTCATGAGTCATTTTCAAAGACTCAAACATGTCAAATGCAGTTTCTCTATTTGTGATCTTCTCATACTCAGTATGAGATATTGCATTTAACAAGATTGTTCTAGCCTTGTGGTGATTTCTAAACTCCTTCTTTTGGGCTTCAGTCATAGATTTTCTGTCTACTTTCTTACCATTCCCATAAGTGGGATGAACATACCCATCTATGACCAAGTCCCACAAATCAGCATCATAACCAAGGAATAAACTTTCTATTATGTCCTTCTAGTAATCAAATTTCTCCTCATCAAACATAGGGGGTTTTGTGCTGATTCTATCCCTTTCTTCATATCTGTTGTTACTGTTAGATGTTGAATTTTCAGCCATAATAACAACCAAATATATATCAAAGTTTTCTCATTGGATCTTTTCTGTCACTGTGAAGTGGTAGCACACACAGAACCAGGCTCTGATACCAACTGAAGGTGAGAAAATACTTAGAAGGGAGGATTGAATAAGTATATAGAAAAACTTTGCAATAAAAAAAACTCAAGGATTTTGATCCTGGTTCGTTGAACTCAACTACTCCAGTCCACCCTATCAAGAGTGATTTGCCTTTCTCAAACAAGGACTTAATTCACTATTTAATCAACCGATTACAATAGCAAGCACTAAGAACAACTGTTCTTAGTCTTCTCAAGAACTATTGATCCTAACTGGATCTTCTTAAGGTTCTTTTACAATCAAATGTAAGAACAATACAAGTGTTTAAATTGCTTCTGATTAAGCTATATCACAATTGTTATTTATCACTTAAGATTTAAGAACTATGAAATAAATTCAGCAAATGAGAATAAATTGTATGAGAGTTTTCTTTGAATTCTTTCAATATTTCGTCAACTGAAGAAGAATGATTGAGTCTTTCTTTTATAGGCACAGAGGTCCAAGTTGCTTTCACGTTGAAGGCTGTGTACTAAAAAGGTCTGAGCCTTTTTGTCTTCACATCACATGACCTTTCCTAGAAATAGAATGCACAGAGAAATTCTTTTTGTCTGTGTTCTTGTGTCTAGCATAAATGAGGAAAGAGTCGTTTGGCCAAACCAACAGACATAAGTTTGAATTCTTCTTCAACAAGTTTCATCAAAAATATCATCAGAGTCTTGAGCAATTAGAGTCTTCTGATGTTCATCAGAGTTTGCTGAATTAGAGTCTTTGCAGCATGTGTGCTTTCAGCGTGTAATTGTTCAGAGCAGAGTTTGGGATCAGATCCTCAGTACTAGCAGCGTAGTACTATTAGAGTCTTCTGAAATAAACTAAGCTTGACACTCTTTATAAAAAAGTCTTCAATGCTTCAGATGCTTCTGGCTTCTGCTTCAGATTCTTCTGTAGCTTCTGCTTCAGATCCTTCTGTAGACAGCACTCAGAATCTTCTGTAGGCAGCATTCAGAATCTTCTAACAGATGCTTCTGACGCTTCAGAGCCTTGCGTATTTTCATGTTCAAATCTAATTTGCTTCCAGAATAATATTTACTTTAATATCTGCAGCAAACATTCTCAAACAAATTTTAGAGTATATAATTCTTTAATACAAAATTTCATAAGAGTTATCATCAAAACATAGAGATATAATTAAGAACCAATTTGTGTTCTAACATGTACTCTATCAAATTCTCTTGTAACCTTCTCGATTTTATCAAAGAATACCACAAAAATGACCATGTCATTCATTTCTTGAAAGGGCTCAATGACCAATGCTTTACTATTCGCTCTAACATAATGCTCATGAAATCTCTACCACCGATCAACAAAGTTTTCTCCCATCTAATTCAACCAAAAACATAAATTCACAGCACCTATTGAGGAATACAAGTTCGTTGTTCAACTTTGCAAAACTTTTAACAAAGGCAGAACATGGGAACCTAACAATAAATCTACTTCAACTGGTCGAGGATGTGGCATCTAGATTTTCTCTTACTATTATAAATCGGGTCACGCCATTGACATTTGTTTTAAAAAGCATGGTTGGCCTCCCTATCTCAAGAAAGCTAACATAACTTAATCTGCTTCTTCTGAAGATGCTAGTATGAAGAACAATTAACAACAAAGTGAGAATCCCCCTGAAGGCACCTCTATCTGCTTCACTATTGAATAATAACAAGGCTTTATTGCTCTTCTGAACCAACTTGCTACAACATCTAATTTCACGGTTCTCCACCTCAGCACATCCTATGCATCACCATCAGGTAACATCAATCTTATTCCTTCTCATATTATTGTAGATCATAGTTGGATATTAGATACTAAGGCCATAAATCACGTGTTCCACACTAAAGACATGTTCACCCACCTTATTGCTATAAAACTCATCACTGTTCGACTTCCAAATGGGAATGTCATCCAAACCTAATATGTTGGAACTGTCTTTTTTACCAATGATTTTTTACTTAATTGATGTTCTTTACATTCCTAGTTTTTGTACTAATTTAATTTATATTCCTAAATTGACAAGCCATTTACAATGTCAAATCATTTTTAACTCTCACCAATGTTTCATATAGGGGATTGTTGCACCCCAAAATTTGCCCAACATTTTCTTTACCTAGCTTATGTTTCATTTCATTCACGTTAGCATTATCATTTGCATTTCATTGACATGTATGCAAGAGATCAAGAGGTATGATTGCCAATTAAGAGCTATACAAGACTATTAAGCTAGCTAAGAAGGTTATTCAAGTGTTCAAGGGTTGATATTCTTGTCAGAGAAGTTGAAAGAGCCTCAGAAAGAGTGGTTGAAACCAAGTGTGTAGGTCTCCTAACATGAGAGTTGTGGAAAGCCATCAGATGATTCTGAAGCCATGAAGTTGGACTTGAGGTCTTGAGAGAGATCATGAGAAGTGTTGAAGATCACTTTGAGGCCTAGACAGGTCATTGTGTAAGATTAAGAAGACTCAGCCATGAGTGGTGCAGCTAGAGTTTGACTGGGTCAACCCTAAGTCAACTGATGATTTGGAGAAGATTGAGACCTAATCCAAGAGCCATGTGATCATGGATTGATACATTGATATGTTCTAAGGATGATTCCAAGGTTAACTCATCATGATTGAAGAGTTTGAGAAGTTTCAGGCTAGGGTTTCTAAGACTTGACAGTGTAAAATCCCCTAGTTTGACCCCTGACTTCAAGGCCATTTAACTCAAGATATGATTGTCATATCATCTTTACCCCAACATGATTGTTGAAGGGCATGATATTAGCTTTAATTTGAGTACTAGAAGTCCTTGATAGGGTTTATAGAACTAAAGTTATGAGCCAGACAAGTTACAAGTCATCTGAGGCATGTGAGTTTGGAGCTTGAAAGTTACCCAACTTGCATGACATTTTTGCCCTAGAAGGATGATTCCTATGAAATTTTGGTCAACATGAATGTTGTTCCTTATTCTCTTAGCTTTCCATAGAGTTCTAGAAGTCCATGATTGTATTTGTAGAACTCAAGTTATGGCTTTGACAAGTCAAGGGTATTTTGGGAAGTTGTGATTATGGGTCATTTTTGGTTATGGGTCATTTTCACCAACTTAGGCATCTCAAATGAAGTTTTGTTCAACTTGAAAGTTGCTCAAAATGGGGTTTTAACTTTTAACATGTATCAAGGAGGCATTGAAATGGCTCAAGGAGAGACTTGATTCAAGGAATTTTGAAAAAAGAAGAATTAAAAGGCATTAAGGATCAAAAATTCAAAATAAATGTTATGTGTGCAAATAAGGAAAAGTAATAGCATTTTTTGAATGGAAATTGCATTTTAGAAACAATGAGATCATTAGAATTTAGGTTGGAGTTCATTTTCATGGTCTTTTGCTTTGTTACTTCATGAGGAAGTTACATCTCAAATTCAAACCATAGGATGAAAAAAAGGGATGAATCCCCACCATTCAAGTTCAGTAACTCACAAGGAGTGCAATGGAAATTTCCTGAAGGAAAAATAGAGGAGATATTGTGACTGACATGAATGAGATTTTGGAGAGAAATTGAAATTTGAATTTCTCATTCTAAACCTTTGAGAAGGATCTAGATCATTCAGTTACATCCTATATAAGTCTATGAGTGCATTCAGTTCATTTTTTTGTGAAGTTTGAAGCCTGAAGCAGAGATTGAAGTTGGAATTTCAGAGGTGCAAGCGAGAATCAAATTCTGAGTTCAAGAGCAAATCAAGATTAATTGAAGATTTCATTGTGTTCATCAAGTGATTTGGAGTGTATATGCACTTTCTTGGAGGCTGAAGAGTGCAAGAATTGCTTCTGTTGCAAGCTTAAACACAGGTTGGTGAACTTCACGATTGTGCTTAATTTATGTAGTGTTAGATAGCATTTCATAGGTGGTTAGGATCCTGGTGATATGTAGTTGGATTTAGGATCAAAAACTGGTGAATTAGAGACAAAATAGGTTGATGATCAATTTCTGTTGAGCCTTGGATTAGGTGATTCTTGGACTGTTAATTGCATTTGGATAGTGCATAGTGATCAGTGTGAGGTGATGAGTGCATCTGTGCCTTTGATTGAGGTTTTGATGAGATTCAAGATTGATGCATATTTTAGATTTGTCTTCGGGTTTGAAAATCCAGAGGGAATTAGAAAATTCTGAGACCAGATTCGTGATCAACGTGAGATTTTGAATGAAATGATGTATAGTTTGATTAGTTTGGTTGACCTGTAATTAGTTGCCTGCCGGAGAAGACGGTGGCGCCACCGTCTGGGCCACCGTTTGGTTTTCCCTCCTAATCTGAGTTTGATTGAAGAAGAAAGGCCTGGACCGTTGGATCATGTTGAAGACTTTGACTCAGGCTTCCATCCAAGCGCGCACGATGAGCCACGTACTCCCCCTCAAAACGCACAGTTTTAGTTTAAGTGAGAAACTCAGGCTTTTGTTCTTCGCTGCGTGAACCAAAGGTGCACTGGTTCGAATCCTCACGCGTGCATTTTCTTTGGATTAATTTGTGAACTGAACTGAACATGGTGAATTGTTTAAGCGTTGGGCCTCATTCACATTGCTATCCATACACCCCCTTTTGGCCCAACCCAGAGAATGAACTGAAGTTCATTGCTATTCACCACGCGCTTTTGTTTATTTTCCCATTCTTTTTCTTATTTTCTTTATTTTTGGTTTGTTTGATTTTAATTCATAAAAAATATGAAAATTAGTCAATAAATCTTGAGACTTTTTCCCCTGATTCATGAATGAGTTTAGAAATTTTAGGAATAAAAATATTAGGATTATCATGCATTTTCATTTTATTTGAATTTTCACATTTTATTTGACAATAAAATTGTAATATTTGCTTCATCTGTTTGTTGAATTTTGTTTGAGCAATTGGTATAGTTTCTTGGCTGGATTTTTGGCTTGTGATTAGTTTAGATATGCATGCTGCCCTCAGATTTTCCTTACATTTTTGTGATGAATTTAGGTGCTTTTTTAGGACTAGAACTTTAGGATCTCCCTTTTAGGGTTTAGTTGTGATGCCTTGAGGTTTAGGATTTTATTGGAGGACTTAGAGAATGAATTAGATCCTGATTTTTTAACAGTAGGTTATTAGTGAATGCATGTTCCCATAGAAAAATAATCAGATCTTTAGAATGTGTTTTGGTATTTTTGATAGAATATTCTACTTGTTTGTTCATTTGGTGTTTCAATGTTGATGATTGATTTGGAATGGACTCAAAGTTGGGCTTCCTTGCATAGTGGGCTTCTGGATCTCATTGGAGGATATCATGGAAATGATGAAGCTTGTGTGAAGTGGATGGTGGAGCTTGGATTGGAGTTTTTCCTTCTTTGTTTGTTAGCTTTGTGTAGCTTGTAAGTTTAGGGCTTTAGGAGAGAGCTTTAGAAATAGATTTTTCTTCAAATAATGGTTGGTTTTGTTCCCATTCCGTTCCCATCCTATGATTCAAAGTCCTCATGTTAAAGTCTCATCTCTCCTTTGGAGGGATGTGTGACATTTGCAATGAGTAGAACTTTTGAGGATGCCTCTCTCTGATAACTGGTTGAGTGTCAGACAGGATTCCTTTGGTTTCCTGTCTGCTTCCCATTATCAAACAATCATCTTATTGATTCTCTTCATTCTTGATGGAGCCTATTGAAGATTGAAGCTTGAAGATGAAGTACCTTTCATTCTCTTGAAGATGATGGGCTTGAAGAACAGTTACAGACTGTAGACTGAATTGCTGTCAGAAGATTGCTTTGCTGTGGAGCTGTGAAGCTGTTGATTTGCTTTCTTGACTGTCTGTTTTCTTTCTGGGCAACTGTATTGATGTGACTTGATTGGTGTGATGCATTTAGATTAGGTCATGTAGTTGAATAAGCTTAAGAGCATCCTAAGGGTTAAGTTTCTCCCCTTGCTTGTATTGCATTAGAGGTTGAGTTTCTCCATCTGCTTGTATTTTTACTGTGTGGCTTTGCTTGCTGGTATTCGGTAGAGCTCTGCTCCATTGCCTGTGTGGTTTGTGATTTGCTTGATGGCATTTTATTTTCCTTTATGATTGCAGTTATTCATACTTGGCTTGAGGTTGAGATGAGCTTGTGGAGGCTGATGCCCCACACACATTTCCTCCCTCACTTGCATTGCATGCATTTTATTTACAGTCGTTTACTGTTTACTGTTTAAGCTGATGCTTTATCTGTTTCTATACCTTGACATGATCCCAAAGGAATCTCACTTCCTTTGATAAGGAAGCGATTATTAGAACTTTAGGTTGAAACCTATGCATGATAACTTCTAGGAGATCCCTGTTTCAAACCACAATCATAGGATGAATCCTTGGCATGACAACATTAGGACTTGATAGTCTCCCTTTAGTTGAGTCTGTTCTCTCTTCTCATCTCAAATAACAGTAAAAAACATAATAAAGGCAAGTTAGTATAAGCGCGTTACGAGCCTTAAGCTACTTGGGTAATGATAATTGAGCGGCCTCCTCTCAATCGTCTAGAATGTTTAGTATACGTCCTTTGGACGATATGCGACGCATTCGTTCCCAGGTCATAGTCTCTAGTGCTGTACAAACTACAGACAAACATAAAAAATAGTTCTTCTATAAAAGACAGAAAACAAACTTCAAACCTTTTTGCTCCGTGGGCCCATAATTCAAAGGAAGCTTTTCTGAAGAAAAGAGTGTCGTTAACTCCCAGTTCTACCGCAAAAGGTAACGCCTAAGTCTCCAAGGGTCGAGCTGCGTATACCAAACTGCTGGAACTGTTTGTTAACCCTACTCGAAAAAACAGATGAATCTGAATCCCCGTAATCCGTATTATCCCGAACTACATAAGCTTTGATCTCTCATGTCTGTTGAGAGTACGTAGGCACAATATTGATGTATTGGCGAGCCACCTTCCCCCATCACCCGTAGTTAGGCGAACTACGTTGACTCTGATTTCTCATTCTCTGATGAGAATATGTAGGCATAAAGCGTGATGCTTTGCCGAGTTATTTTGTTTTCTTTTCAGACCGGCCTTGATAGGTAGATAGTAAACAAACCCGTCAAATAAACACAGCAAGCGTGGATCCCATCGAGTACGATGGACGTGAGGGGTGCTAATACCTTCCCCTTGCATAACCGACTCCCGAACCCAGAAAACGGTTGCGATGACCTTGTCTTATACCTTTTCGTCAGGTGTTTCCGATCGTTTCCTTTCCCGTTCTGAGGGATAAATAACGAAAGGTGGCGACTCTTCTGTATTGCCGGCACCTTATTTTCGCGGTAGCGACAGGGATCCATACCCCGAGGAAGATTGGTCTAGCTGAACTTCTCCATGGTTTATATGTGCTGACCTATCTTATTTTAAACACTAGTTTGAATCACTTTTCCCACATTAATTCTGTTTCTAGGAAAAACTGTAATTTGTGGCACCAACGGTTGGGAGACCCTTGTAATGACACTCTTTTACATATCAATAAATTTTTTCCAATATCTTACTCTTTAAAATCCCTCACCCCATGCAATGCTTGCTTGTCTGCTAAGCAAATGAGACTTCCTTTCCCCTTAGAAGTACTTCTTCTATTAAACCTTTTGACCTTATCCATATGAATATTTGGGGGTCCTATTTCCACCCCTTCTATGCAAGGTCATAGGTACTTTCTTACTGTTGTAAATGATTTTAGCCGCTTTTGTTGGATTTATTTTATGAAACAAAAATCTAAAACTACTTTTTTGGTCAAATATTTTATTAACTTTGTCAAAAACCAATTTCAAACTTGTGTCAAAACAGTTAGATCTGAAAATGGACCTGAATTTACACTTAAAGAATTATTTTTAACTCAGGGTATCATTCATTAAACTTCATGTGTTGACACACCTCAGCAAAATGAAATTGTGGAATGAAAGCACCAACACCTCTTAGGTGTTACCCGTGCTCTTCTTTTCCATCCCATAAGCCTAATTTTTTTGGGCTCATTCCCTTTTTCACGTTGTTTTCCTCGTCAACAGAATGTCTTCTAGGGTTTTAAAATACAAAACTCCTTTTGCTTTTAATCTATGATAGTATTCCTGATTATAATGCTCTTAGAATTTTTAGTTGTATTGCCTATATTACTAGCTCCAAGAAACATAGATCTAAACTAGACAGTAGATCTTGCATATGTATATACTTTGGCAACAAACATGGTGTCAAAGGTCATATTCTTTTTTACATTCATAATAAACAACTATTTTTATCCCGTGATACTATATTTTATGAACAAATATTTCCTTATCCTAACAACCAAAATAACTCCTCATTACCTCTTCTTACATTACCTCATAATCCACATTATTTTCATCCTACATCGAAGACCACAACCACATTCCTCAACCTAAAACACCTACTGATCATACTCATGACCGTTCTCTTCATAATACTACAACACCAACCAACTCCACCTTAAATCGTCCATCCTTTCTCACACAACCCCATACCCCTTCTACTACTAAGAAACCCACTAGAATATCCAAACCACCTACCTACCTACCTCTAAGATTTCCACTATGGCATGGTCAAAGGTATAAATTCTTCCTTTGATTCTAATACAGGTACCTCTCTTTACCATATATCTAATTTCAATAGTTATTCTAATTTATCTCCTCATCATAGGAACTTTAATCTTAATCTATCTTCCCAAATTGAACCCAATTCTTACTCTAAAGCCGTTCTTGACCCCAATTGGGAAGAAGTCATCAACAATGAGCTCAAATCTCTCATCAATAATAACACCTGGGATCTTACTCCTCTTCCTTCTAATAAGTGTGCCATAGGCTGTAAATGGATCTTTTAATTAAAGTTTCAAGCCAATGGTACCATTGAAAGGTACAAAGCTCACCTTGCAGCAAAAGGTTTCAATCAAATTGAGGAATTAAACTATCATGACACTTTTAATCCTGTGATTAATATGATAACTATTAGACTACTTATTTCAATAGCTTCTTGTAAAAATTGGTTTTTGCACCAACTTGACATTAATACAACTTTTTTACACGGAGACTTGGAAGAATAAGTATGTATGAAAATAACACTAGGCTAAAAATTCTCTAATAAAAACCTCGTTTGTAAGCTTAAGAGATCTATTTATGGTCTCAAACAAGCAAGTAGGAAATATAATCATAAATTAACCAATACTCGCATCTATTTAGGCTATTGTTAGTCCAAATCTGACTATTCTTTGTTCACCAAGAAAACTTGCACTTTTTTTTATAGTGGTTCTTGTATATGTTGACGATTTGGTTCTTGCATGCAACAATATTATTGAGATTAGTAACATTAAAACTCTTCTGGATAGTAATTTTAGCATTAAAGACTTGGGAAATATTAAATAGTTCATAGGTTTTGAGGTTGCAAGGAATTCTCATGGAATTTCACTTTGTCAATGTAAATATAGCCTGGATCTCTTGCAAGAAACATGCATGTTTGCTGCAAAACTGGCCTCTACACCTATGGATTCATTTTAGGAGTCTCATTGTTAAGTAAATTTATTTGAATATTTCTCACCCTGACATTAGTTTTCTGTGTGCAGGCTTAGCCAACACCTTGCTTCCACTACAGAAACACATATGCAAGCTACACTCAGGAATCTATGATAGATCAAGAACACTCTAGCACTGGGATTTTACTTCAAACACAAGACTGAATTGACTCTTATTGATTTTTCTGACTTTGACTAGGGAGCGTGTCCAACTGTCGTACCTCAAAAAATGAGAGACGACCTCAAGATGAACAATCACATGCCCGTGGGATGGACTTAACAGAGTCACCACCAAACTTTATTTATTCCTAAAGAGGGAAAGGGAAAATATCAATAAAACCCATAAGCGAAAGGGATAGGAAATGATAGGGTATGGTCATCGCAACCAAAACCGAGATCAGAAGCCAGTTATGCAAGGGAAAGGTACTAACGCCCCTTACATCCGTTGTATTCAACGGGAACCATCTAGGTTGTCTAAGCGTGAATGGGTGTAGAATCTAAAGATTACTTGCTAAGGGGAAAATGGAGGGTTTTTTATTAGGGTGCTCGCCAAGACTTTGCAATCTCATTCATATGTATCCTCATACTGCAATAAGGAAGTCGGAGCATCGTAGTTCATGGTAGAAAATAAGTGTGTGTTGATTGATTTACCTGTCAAAAGGAGTTTGAAAAATTGCACGGCGGCGAGAAAAAAAAGAGTATGATGTGTTGATGTTGTTTTTAGGTTTTTGAAAAGAGATTGTTATTGATTAGGATTGCACTAAAGACTATGGGTATGAGTGAATATTTCAAACTACCAAGCGAAGCATCTTGTGTCCAAAATACTCAGAGTGAGTGCAGGAAAGCTCCATTCTCACTCCTTCTCCACCACTTAAGACTCGTGGCGTGTAATTTAATCGTATTTTATTGTGATTTTATATTTATTGAGAAAAATTCCACTTGACATTGGATCAAGGGTTTTATTGTCGTAAGATGATTATGAAAAATTGTTTGAGATCAAGATGAGATAGGTTGATGGTGACGCATGAAGCAGTTGACTTACGAGTTAAGAGGACACCACTTGACGTTGGATCAAGGGTTTGAGAAAAGGTTAGGTCAATCCTAGTTCCTAAGGAGTAACTAGCAAGCAAAACCACAACCAAATAAAAGCAAGAAAGTAAAGAAAGTACACCAAAAGGGGAGAGGGATACATGAAAAATACATGGGAAGTATGCAAGAAAAAAAAGGTTTTATTGTTAGGTAGCCCATGAGAAAGTCGTGTGTATGCGAGGTGTCCTAAGCTAAGACAATGAAAATAGAGAATCCATATCCAAGTCTCCTTTTTCTAAGGTTGAGTACAAGGTCCAAAATTCCAAGAAAGCACGTGATAGTAACCATAGTCCAAGATTAATTTTTTTTTAGGATTTTGATCATTTTATCATGTTTTTGTACTTTTTTAATAAGGTGAAGAATAAATGACAAAGAAGAAAGAAGATGACATAAAGATAAGTGAGAAATGAAGTAAATTGCGGAAAGTAAATGACTAGAATTAAATTGTAAGAAAGTAAAGAGCGAAAATGTAAAAGTTAGAAGTTAGAAGTTAGTTGTTAATTTTTATTGATCGATTGATTGCTTTCTCGAATCGAGACCAATTTAGAGCTATGTTAAGAAATCATAAGTGGACTTATGTAGAAGTCGCACCTATTTGAGACCGGTGAATAACAATATTTATGTTAAAACATGCTAGAGAAAATATATGTGAATCATTCTCCTAAAGTTATACCACACAAAAAGAAAAGGAGAAATGGTCTCATCTTTAATCAAGGATTTCCATTATTAACTAAGCGCAACCTATCACCATCTCAAAGTGTCAAGAATGGTCTAAATGATCATTCATCAACATATTTGAAATGTTGAAGATTCAACATCCTTGAAATCAATATTCCATGATTCTTAGACTTTCATCAACCAAAATAAAAAATAAAACCAAGATGAAATGAAAATCATAGAAACAAAATATTAATGGAAATAATGGATCAAAAATATTTAATCAAAATGATTTGTATAAAAATAAAAATAAAATGATAATCAAAATAGAAAAGAAAAAAAAAACAAAATAAAAAGCTAGAGAGGGAGGTAGGCGCATGACTATGGGAGTGTGAGAATGAAATATGCCATGGGCCTAAGGCCCATACACATGAAGTAAAACTCCATCAGCAACAAAAAGAAAGAAAAAAAAACAAAATCCTCCTTTTCTTCCTCTTGTCCTCGCGCATCAACAACAGTCAAAACCAAATTCAGTCGCGCCGGCACGCCTCATGGCGGCGGCTACCACCCCAGACAAACACTCAGATGTCTTTGCTCACATCAAATATTGAACTAAATCCAACTAATCAACCGAATCGAGACCTACGACACGAAAGGTGGACTTGAAAATTGTTGTTGAGGAATTGTGTTCGTTGAAGCTCTTATTGTTGTTGTTCGTGATGGTGTTTATGCTGCAGAGAATATGAGGTTAATGTTTGTTTTAGTTGTGAAGGTTTACGAATTTTGTTTGGGTGAAAGGTTTATGCAGCTTCATTGTTGTGAATTTGCAGTTTTGGAGATGATTGAAGCTTTTAGTTGGATTCAAGATTGTAGATTATGAGAGTGGTGCTGAGATTTTTGCAAGGTAATCTTGGTTGTCTAAAGCTTGATGAAGGTTGTCTAAAGCTTGATGAAAGTGAGGAATGGAACTGTTATTTATAGCAGGATTGGAGGAGAATTAAGGATGAATTTAAAGTGAGGTTGGTTGAACATTTTCGTGCTGCCGTTTTGGTTAAGTTTGTGACGTTTTGCTCGAGATTGTTTCATGCTTGTTGGCAGTAGCTTGTAGCATTTTCGCATTTATAGTAGCTAGCTGCATTTTTGGCTTGGTGTGGAATTCATGTGCAGCTGTCTTGCGTGTATTTGGATGGCATGAAGTTCATGTTTGTTTATGTAGCAGTCATGTTGGATTTTTTCATGGCATGTATTTGTTTCAACCGTGGGCTTATTATCTTTGGTAGGCTTGTTCATTTTGTTGGTGTAAGCCCTAAGGGCTATTACTTATGGTATTTCTATTGAATTGTTTATTAATAATAAAAGGCATTTCTTTATTATTTTTGTTTTTTAAAAATAATATAGTCCCTAAAATAGTTAGTCCGTTTAATGAAATATTAAGTGTGACTTAATCATGAGATCCCATTAAATATAAGGATACTATTCTTAAAGTATTTGTAGTCGAGCTTTACTTTGAAATGGGATAACCTTAAAGCATTAAGAATATTAGGTAGATAGAATAATGATCACATCTCATGGATCATGGATAATGAGTTATCAAGTCTTAACATAGGTATGAATATTAAGAGTAATATTTATGCTGGATTGACCTGCTATGAGAGTACTGCATAAAATGTTATGAAAAGTGTCATAAGTTACTCTC
This sequence comes from Lathyrus sativus, assembly GCA_963859935.3. NCBI lineage: Eukaryota > Viridiplantae > Streptophyta > Magnoliopsida > Fabales > Fabaceae > Lathyrus > Lathyrus sativus. Next base: position 63,305 of record CAWUDS030004613.1, on the reverse strand, counting down.
ATGGTGATAGTGGTGTATACCACCCTTCGACCTGAAACCACTATGAACTCTAGATGTAGAGTCGAGTACTTTATTATTGATCTAACATTGTTCGTAACTTAATGACCATAAAGACAATTGATGGGTACTTCACAAAGCATGTAGAGGAACATGAGTGACCTACATGGAATATGCCCATCCTGCATAACAACATAAATGTCTAATGGTCCAATATTGAACTAGACAAGAATGACACGGTATATGCCTTATGTTCAATATAGACATAAGGGCAAAAGGGTAATTATACACACAAGTATTATCACAAAAGGTTTTGTCAGATCACATGATATTTTCATGACTTGGGTAGCAGTAATGTGTTGCTAGATATTGTTCACTATTTATTATATTAAATGTGTGATTTAATATAATTGCCAACGTCACGAAAACCTATAGGGTCACACGCATAAGAACATGCTTGATTTACTTGACCATGATAATTGAAACTTGAATTTCCAATTAGAACTAAATTCCAACATTATTGAATTCTCCATTGAAATAACTAAAAACTTGAATCACTTCTTGAGAAATAAAAACAATCATGAATTAATTCTGGACTTAGAATGACTAGAGCCTTGAATCAAAAATGAACAATGAATCAATCCTGAACTTTTCCACTTAAATCCTGATGAACCAAAATCTTTGAGCAATACTATGGACCACATGAACATGCCTTGAAATTAGAGAATCATGACTTGAAATATGAACTTCATTGCACAAAACCCTAACTGGAAAATGATTTGTTTCTTGGTGATTTTTAACCCTAAAGCACTTGAATTTGGCACAACCTGATAACTTGAGAATGAAGCACACTTCTTGTTTGATAAAGATTAGGTCAAAGCTCATTTGAATTTCAACCATCACTGCACAAATACTTGACCTGATAACCTTGCCTGAACCCTGATTTACATTTGCAACACTTGAGCTTAAACAACAAGAAAATGAAAATAACAGACACATATTTTTGGATTTTTAGATGCATAATAGTTAAATCATATGCTAATGATATGATGCAAAAATGATGAAAATTCTAGGGTAAAAATGAGGGTACGACACCTATCACTCGGCGCTCAGCTACAAGTTTCTGTTTCTTCATGGGTACTTCCCTTATTTCATCGAAATGCAAAAAACAACACGTTGTTTCCCAATCCTCTTCTGAAGCAGAATACCACACCCTTGATAACACTACTTGTGAGGTAGTTTGGTTGAAGTTCCTTCCACATAACTTCAACATTCCCATCAACAAACCTATCACGATCTATTGTGACAGTAGAAGTGCACTCCAAATTTCTATCAATCCTGTTTTTCATGAATGCACAAAACACAGAAAACTGGATTGTCATGAGATTCGTAACACAATTGAAGACAAAACCATCTATCTGATGCCTATAAATTCTGCAAACCGAGCAACTGGCATATTCACTAAGACTCTGCCTTTGAAACTCTTCTTCAATCTTGTTATCAAACCAGAATTCCTTTATATATATATATATATATATATATATATATATATATATATATATATATATATATATATATATATATATATATATATATATATATATATATATATATATATATATATATATATATATATATATATATATATATATATATATATATATATATATATATATATATATATATATATATATATATATATATATATATATATATATATATATATATATATATATATATATATATATATATATATATATATATATATATATATATATATATATATATATATATATATATATATATATATATATATATATATATATATATATATATATATATATATATATATATATATATATAGGAAGGGTATTATATGAGTAATGTTAACTTGTGCCCTTGGGGCACATGTTAAGAAAACCACTTATAGTAAATTTGGATTGAAAAAAATGATTTAAAAATTAATTTTATATTTTAATTAAAGTTTATACACAATTTTCAAGACAATGTTTCTTAATTTAGTTTTTAACATGTGCCCTAAGAGGGCAAGTTAACATTACCCTTAAATTATAACTTATATTATTTTTTATTTGCCGATTAGCTTGTCAAATATAGCCGTTACTTTGTAACAAACATTTGCAATGTTACGTTTTATTGTTGTAATTAAGTAATTTAGTCTATTTTTAACTAGTTCCTTAATGCAATTCATTTTTAAATAATTTTTAGCCACGAATTTAATATTGGATCTATCGAGTACAAGTAGCTAGCCACCCAAGGTGAGTATAGAGGTAAAGGAGGCTGTTGCAGAGTTAAAAAAAATCATTTTTATCATTCCAAGAATTCAATTCATTGTTGAGTCTCTTAATAAATTGAAGAATTTGAGAAATTAATTTGTCACCCCCAACTTGAATCTGATATCTCTTATAATTTTATAATTTCAAAATTTTTATTAAAAAAAATTTGAAACAAACTTTCGTAAAAATTTTTGAAATTTTCAAAAAAATATATAAAGAATAGAAAAAATTCCAAAATTTTTGAAATTTTTTTTACACTATCGAAATTTTCAGGAGTGTATCAGAAATTTTAAAAATTCCGATATTGTAAAAAAAAAAAAGATTTCATATTTTTTTTTCAGAAATTTCCAGTAAAAAATGAAATTTTTGATTTTCTTTATATTTTTTACAAGAAATTTCCTGTAAAAATATTGAAAATTCAAAAATTTGCAAACATATTGCAAAATTTCGACACATACAGATAAATTTAAAAAAAAAATCTGATTTTTACAAAAGAATATAATGATAAAAGCGTAATAAACGATAGATGCCAGATACAACTAAAGGGGTGGCAAATTAAATGTTCTAAAATTTTTTAATAAGCATCTAGATAAAATTCAATAAGAAGGTTCACAAGTTATAATAGATGTGAAGTACTAGTATTAGTTATGAAGGTTTCTTTTTGCGCCCTATAGATTTCTTTCACACTATGTAAATTCCACATATGTCTCTTGATTTCGGAGATATATCTTCGGACGCACAAAAACTCAATTGAACATTAAAATATTTTGGAGATATATCTCCGGACGCTTCATGACTTAAGTGAACGTTGAAATATTTCAGAGATATATTTCCGGAACATTTTGGAGGTTATTATCGCGTCATACTTTTGTTCTCCCACATTTTTCATTTTCATTTACAGACTCTTTCACTCTCTCATTCCCAAATTTCTCTAACTTCACCAAATCAGATTTCATCAATAGGAGACTCAAATAAACAACAAGCATTATCCATTTCATCATTTAACATCTTCAAAATAATAAATTTTAGGTAAATAAATTTTTGAGTTTTTGGTAAATATTTAAGTTTTGTTCTAAACGAGTTAGAATCAATTGTTAGGTGTAGAAATGTTTAGAAATCACATGAAACATAGTTTAGAGTAAGTGTATGTATTATTTGTTGGCTCAAATGGACGATCATGGCTTTATTTTTCACATTCTGAATAGCAGAGGACACCATTGTCGCGGCCTCTAAGTCTCATAAATTTTCGGAGATACATCACTGGGAAAGTTCAACGTTTCATATATTTTGGGAAATTCTGGAGATACATTTATAGAATATTTTTGTAGATATATCTCCAAAATTTCCTCAGTCTATTTTTTTTATTTATAATTTTCTTGTCTGTGTTATTATTTTATGTAAACTAATTATATGGCTAATTTTACCTTGCAGACATAATGGTTGACAGAGTCGACAAACTAAGACTTGGACGGGTTTCCCAGCATGCATCTGTTCGGCGGGAATGGAGCCAGCAGGTTCTGGAGGTAGCAGGTACATTTGTTCAGGTAGAGGAGTCGACTTCTAAGGCGCAGTCTACTCCTGGGGTTCGGGCTTCACCTCAGGCGACTCCATTTACATCTCAAGTCACTCCATTTTCATCTCAGACCACTCCATCTTCATCGTTTTCTTCCTATAGGAGACGAGAGGCACCAACTGACATGTTACTTACCCCATCCTCCTGCAGGTGTCTGGATACACCTGTGCCACCTTTTGTTGATCCAATGCCACCTCCCGTTGATGATCCTACTGATCCAGTGCCACCTCCGGAAGGTGAGGTTATTGATTTCAAGCCATATGGATTCGGAGGAGGTCCATTTGATATGTCCCTACTTCTTCTGTATCCAGGCCACATTGTCAGACATATCTAGGACAGAGAGGTAACATTAGTCTGATTTTTTATTTATTTTTTTACGTTAATTTAAATTGCTGACATTGATTATTTCAAACTTTGATTATTATTGACATTGATTATTTCTGGAAAATCGCAGGTGCGTGCTCCCTATAAGTTTCTGAACCATGGGAGAAAGATTTTAGCATTGCATCATCCAGAAGACCAGTGGTTTTATTCGGTTCTGGCCGCTTCTGGGTTAAGTGACCTATGCATGACCAGTTACAGTCTGGTCAACCACGAGATACTTAATGCATTCATGGAGAGATGGAATTCTGAGATGTCTTTTTTCATCTCCCGCATGGTGAGATGTCTATCACACTGGGCGATGTCTCGTATTTGTTGCATCTTCCGATCAGAGGGTGATTCCTCTATCATGGTAGAATGACCAAAGACGAGGCAGTCGAGATGATGGTGGAGAATCTAAGGGATGATTCAGGGGACGCGATTGAGGAGGTGGTTAGGACCAGGGGTGCTCATGTTAGGTTTGAGTTCCTGAAGAAGATATATGATGATAAGATCGCTACTACGTAGCAGGCTGATGGTGATGCCAAGTAGGTGGCCTTAAATAAGACTCATGCTTTGAGGGAATATTTTCTTTATTTGGTTGGCACTTGTATTTTTGTGGATATGAGTGTCACCTATACTGATGTTTCATACATCTTGTACTTCTTCGATCTCACATAGATCCATGAGTACAACTGGGTGGCGGCTTTCCTGGCCTATCTGTATTCGAATTTGAGAGCTGGATGGAGGACGAAGCAGGTCACATGCAACACGACACTATTGGTGGTTGAATTCTGGTATAGCAAATCACGAAGATGTCCTAATAGGATGCCGAGACACTTGATCTCTACTTCTCAATGACAAGAACACACACAATAGCAGAATGTAAAAAGTAAAGAAACACACAAAAATTGTTAACCCAGTTCGGTGCAACTCAACTATGTCTGGGGACTTCCAAGCCAAGAATGAAATCCACTAAATAGTATTAGTTCAAGGCTAAACTCCCCTGTTTACGACTTGTCACCTAATCACTACCCGTGCTATATTTCTACCTAAGACTCTCCTAGATATGAGACCCTTCTCAATTCCCTTTCAATCACAGCAGTGACTGAACAATTACAACTCAATAAAACAGTCTAACTCAAGTCTTCACACAACACAAAAGAGGCTCACAAAGCACAAACCCTAAAAACTCACAAAACTCAATGTGATTTTTGATACCTAAACTAGGTTAAATCCATCCTATTTATAACCCTAAATAAGACTGGATATGGGCTTCAAGGCAACAATAATTCTGCACCACAAAATCTGCAAAGTATTCTCCTCAAGAATAGATTCTTCAATCCCAAGTTTCCTAAAAAAGTCTCCATACTTTAGAAAATGGCACTGCTCCAAATTCTAATAGAATATCTGATTCCTTAATTTTAGTGGCACCTAGGGTACAAAATCAATCAACTGTAATCTGAATTAAGTCACCAGATTCAAAACAGAAATAACCCCTGTAATAGACACGGATGTCGAACCACATAGTTAGGACATCTTGTCTGACATCTTGTTCTTCAAGCTCTTCAGCATGTAAGGACATACTGTCCAACTTGTTTAGTTAAGTTTGTTTTACCAAATTAATGTCAATCAAAACCAAGGAGTCTTCAATCTCCCTCTTTGGCAAATTTTGGCTAAAACAAACAACATAACCTTTGCATGAAAACACACAAAAAGTTAAAGGCAAAAAAATATCAGCTAGCAACGGAAAAAAATCTTATGTTGTAGCAAGGGAGATCAGGGATCTCTCCACCTCAACAGTAGTTAGTAATGGTTAGTAAGTCAATACTACTCCCCCTTTTTATCTATAATATGACAAAGTTAGTCTACTAACTAAGAAACCAAACAAACAACCTAACAAGATTAAGGAATAGCACATGAAGTGCCAAGCAGCACTTCTGGGTAATTATTCTCAGCATCTGCTTCCTCTGAACCATCTGACTCAAAGTATTCTTCATCCTCATTTGAAGAAAGTGTACCATCATCAGCACACTCTTTATTATGCAAAGTCTGAGAAGACATCGACATCCTCTCTTTATTTATTAGGAACACATATATATTTAATTAGATAGCATTCCCAACCTAAGGTATATGATGGAGTGATGTCTCATATCAATATGTTTGGTTCTGCTATGTTGAATAGGATTCTTGCAAATATTAATAGCACTCCAGTTGTCACAGAATAATGTCAATACATCTCGAGGGACATTATACTCAGTTAGCATTTGCTTCATCCACAGTAATTGAGAGCAACTGCTACCTGCTGCTATGTATTCAACCTCAACAGTAGATAGTGAATCACAGTTTTGCTTCTTACTGAACCAAGATATCAGATTGTTTCCCAAAAAGAAACATCCTCAAGATGTAATTTTTCTATCATCAGCACTACCAGCCCAATCAACGTCACAATATCCAATCAACATGGAGTTAGAGGTGTGAGAGTACAACAAACCATAGTCACATGTACCATTCACATGCTTCAAAATTCTTTTGACTTGATTGATATGACTGACCTTATGTTCAGTTTGATATCTTGCACAAACTCCCACAACAAAAGTTATATCAGGTCTGCTTGCAGTCAAATACAACAAACTACCAACCATGCTTCTATACAGACTCTGATCAACACTAACACCTTGTTCATCCTTGGAAAGCTTCAAATGAGTAGGAGCAGGAGTCCTTTTGTAAGTAGAATTCTCCATGCCAAAATTCTTTGCAGTATTCTTTGTGTATTTCCCTTGACAGAGAAATATGGAATCTTCCATATGTTTGATATGAAGACCAAGAAACTAAATTAGTTCGCCTACCAAGCTCATCTCAACTCAGATTGCATTTGATTGACAAAATGTTGAACCAGCTCATCCGACATGCCGTCAAAGACAATGTCATCCACATAGATTTTAGCAATCATGAGTTTTCCATTCTTCTCTCTCACAAAGAATGTCTTGTCAATTCCACCTTTTATGTATTCATTGTTAACAAGAAACTTGGTTAGCCTTTCATGCCAAGCTCTGGGAGCTTGCTTCAACCCCTACAGAGCCTTCTTCAATTTGTACACATGATTTAGATATATAGGATCAACAAATCCTTTTGGTTGCTCCACATATACCTCTTCATTTAAGTATCCATTTAAAAAGGCACTATTGACATCCATTTGAAACAATTTGATCTTTAGCAAACAAACCACTCCAAGTAATAATCTGATAGATTCCAGGCTAGCAATAGGAGCAAAAGTTTCATCAAAATCCACCCTTTCAATTTTAGTGTACCCTTGAGCAACATGTCTAGCTTTATTTCTGGTGATCACACCTTGTTCATCAGACTTGTTTTTGAACACCTGTTAGACGCCAAATTTCACTTATTTGATCTATCAAATGTTGGCATCTTTCACTTATTTTCGTCAATTAAGTGTTGAAAACCACTCTTGTTTTGGTTGGTTTGTAACATTATGAGAAAATCTATTGGTACCTTTGATTTGTGTGTTATTGTGCAAGAATTAGGCACAAATAAAGTGAAGAGTAAGACACAAGAAATGGGCAAGGAAACCAAGACAACCTGTAAACCACCAAAATGCTGTCACGCTCGCTAGGCGAGCAGGTAGGGAACATGCCAGTGAAGAAAACCATTCTTTCTCGCTAGGCGAGCAGGCCAGCAAACAGTCCCAGAATTAGACAGAACCGAAAGTACCAAAAGTTCACTAGGTTCGCTAGTTGTTCGCTAGGCGAACATAACAGATCCTGAATGTGTATTTAAGTGTTTTTCTTGCTTTTTTAGGTCAGAATTTCATTTTGTAACATTAGATACATCAGAACTTATCTCTCTTCATTTCTTCTAGAGAGAGAAACACAAAACTCTAAGAGGGAGGAGGTAAGATCTTCGATCTCTTGTTGGGGTTTGGATTGTAATCTTTTGATACCTTATGTATTTCATCTAATTTATGTGTGTGAACTAGTTTGGATTCTCTATTGAATGATTATCTTTGTTTGCTTATTTGTGGGTCTTGACAAAACCTTTTCACATCTTTGATCTCAGATTTTCTTCTATCAATGGAAAAACTTTTGACATGGTTTTGAAGTTGATATTCATTGTATCTTCTATGGTGTTGTGTTGATTAAGTAGCATGGGTAGCATGAGTAGGATCAACATGATATTGTGTGGGTATGTGATGATAGTGATGAAGAATGATGTTCACCGACATTTGGCGGATTAGATGAATACATGTAAAAAGGGTAAGCGTGAAGGTGAGAAAATACTTAGAAGGGGGGGTTGAATAAGTATGACAGAAAATAATCAAAGATAAAAACTCAAGTATTTTTATCCTGGTTCGTTGAACTCAACTACTCCAGTCCACCCTTTTCAAGAGTGATTTGCCTTTCTCAACAAGGACTTAATCCACTATTCAAATCAACTGATTACAAATAGCAACACCTAAGAACAACTGTTCTTAGTCTTCTCAAGAGCTACTGATCTAACCTAGATCCTCTTAAGGAAAACAACACCTAAGAACAACTGTTCTTAGTCTTCTCAAGAGCTACTGATCTAACCTAGATCCTCTTAAGGAAAACTTCCTTTACAAATTAATGTAATACAATGTAAGAGTAATAAATTGCTTCTATGAAAGCTATAAACACAACTGTGTTATTTCTCTAAGTTTAGAACAATGTATGAACAGCAAAGAATATGAGAGCTTGAGAGTTTTTCGCGTGAGAGTGTTCTTGCAATGATTTCGTCTTTTTTCACACTGAAGAAAGTGCTATGATATCCTTTATATAGCCACTTGAATATTGGAGAGAGTATAATACCGTTGGAGAAGATATTTCCAATATCAAATAGTACTGTCCTTTGTACTATTGCAGCAGAGAGACGGCGCACAAAATGTGGGTGTAGCAATTGTCTGCTGAGCTGTGAATTTACCATATATGGAATGTATCAGAGGAATAATATTCTTGCAGAGAATTTTGTCTATCCCAAATAAGGAAAGATTTGCTGGCATATTCCAACGGATATATTAAAATAATCTTCTTCAAATAATTCTTCAGATAGTTCAGATCAACAATCAATATCAGAGTCTTCAGTCTTCAGAATCTTCTGGAAACTTCAGAGCCTAAGATGTTCTTCAGATGTTGCTGAATCAGAGTCTGGTGCAGCTGTGTGCTTGAAGCGTAACATGCTCTTAGATCAGAGTCTTCACTCAGATCAGAGTCTTCTCTCATTCAGAGTCTCTTCACTCAGAGTCTTCTTTCATTCAGAGTCTCTTCACTCAGAGTCTTCTTTCATTCAGATTCTTGATAATATATGCAGCGTGTTGTATCTTCAGAATCTTGATGACTAAGCTCTTATACTTCAGATTCTTCTAATCTTCAGATGCTCTTGAGCCATTCAGAATTTATTGTTCACATCAAATTTGCTCTTTAAGATTAAAATCTTTTGTGCATGTAGAAAACAATTTAGAACAAATTTAGAGAGTATAATTCTTGTATACAAATTATCATTAATGTTATCATCAAAACATAGAGATATTACTAAGACACAATCTGTGCTCTTACAATCTCCCCCTTTTTGATGATGACAAAACATGAGAAATTTGTTCAATAAAAATATGAATTAAAATTACTCCCCCTGAGATTAACAATCTCCCCCTGAAATGAATACTCTAATGGAATTAGATACTTCCCTTTCTGGTTGAGTACATTTCAGATTCAGAGCCTGATTGAAGCCTGGTTGACATATGTTTGACTTCTAGAGTCAAAACTTGATGCCATATTAAAGCTTGATGCCAGATGAACAACTTCAGAACACCTGGTTGTTTATCTTGCCATTTCCTGTCTTGAGTTATCTTTTAGATCATAGTACTCAAGGTTAGATATCAGAGTCTGGTCTACTCAGATTTAGCTATTTTTGATCAGGTTCTGAAAAGATAGATCTCAGGAAAAACTTCAATGAAATTTGTCAGATTTTTTAATAATATCTGGGACACTTAAATTCAAAGAATGTTAGTAACATGTCTGACTTAGTTCAGATAATTGCTTATAGATTTGAACAATCAGATTCTATTTTGTTTCTCCCCCTTTTTGTCATAATCAAAAAGAATTTTAAAAGACAGTAAAGATGCAGAAGAAACACATATCCAGATAAGCAAAAAGATCATTGTCATGAAGTCAGGAGAACATCCAGATTCAGATAAAAGCAAACAAAACATATCAGAAGAAAATCAAAACAAAGCAAAACATGAAAAACTTGTGCAAAACATCAAGTAGGTTTAGCAGATGAGGCTTGTTGAGAAGCAATGAGTTGCAGCAGTGCTGTAATCCTTTCTGAATTTTCATCTTGCTTAGCCATCCAAGTTTTCATTTCTTCATTTGTTTTCTTTTGATCAACCATAAAATCCTTAAGTTCTTTGACATCCTTCTGAAGATCTGTAGATTCTGAAACAGTAGATTCTAAAACAGGCTGAGTAACATCAGGTGCAGGAATTTCTGGAGGTGGAGGAGCTTCTAGAAGAAGAATAGGAGGAGTGTTTCTCTTAATCCGTTTTTGATAAGCAGCAAACCTTACTTTTGACAATCTAAGACATTGAGTCCTGATTTTCAAAGCCTCCCTATTCAGTCTGTAAAGATATTTCTTCCAAACAGCGTCAGCAGCCTCTTTGTCCATAGTAGTCATGCAAACATCCATAATGTCAGCAAAGTCTGAGACATTATCCTTATCAAAATCTCTTAACAGAGTATAAACACGTGATCCCAATTCTGCTTCATCAGGGATTCTGGGTTTTCTTGGTTGGGTTAGTTGTGTTTGTGGTGTTTGTTCAGAAGGTTGAGGTTGTGAAGATGGATGTTCAGATGTTTGTGGTTCAGAAGGTTGAGGATTGATTTGTGGTTCAGATGTTGGTTGGTTGGTTTGTGGTTCAGATGTTTGTTGGTCAGAATGTTGTGGTTGAGGTATTGAGGGAATTGGTTGGGTTTCTGTTGGTTGTGGAGTGTTTTGGATTTCAAGAGGTTGTGGAGTGAGAGTTTGAGTTGGGGAATTTTGTGGAGAAGGTGGATGTTCAGAAGTTGGAGATTTAAACAGCTGTTTCCAAACACTCTCAGAACGAGGTTGTTTGAGATCATTCAAGCATTCATTTATGTAACCAGATGATTCATCATCAGATGATGCATCAGAGTGGTTAGATTTTTCAGAAGTTGAAGATAAATTGACAGACTGGTTTAAAGGTGTGACATCTAATATCTCATCAGGATCAATGAGATATTCAGGTTGGTCAGAGTGTTCAGGGTGAACATCCTCTGGAATGGTATATTCTGGGATAGTGTTTTGTGGTTGTGGTGTTGTTTGTTGAATTTGTTGTGGAATTTCTGTATGTATGTTTGTTGGTTGCTTGGATTGTGGTGTATGAGGGGGGACAGAAGATGGTTTGGGGGTATCAGAATGATGAACAGGATTAGAATCAGTGTTAAATACCTGTTTCAGAGTATCTCTAATTTCTTCAAAAGTTGCTGCAGGAGGATTTGGTTGAACCTTCTTCAGCTTCTTCCTTTTCTTCTTCTTTTCAGCATCTGAATGCTTCCTTTTCTTCTGATGACCTTCACTATCAACTTTTCTCTTACGTCTTCTTTCCCTTGTCAAATCAGGAAGAACTTGCCCTTCCTTCTGCACAAGATTGGCAGGAATCTCAACACCATCTCTTAGGCAGCGAGCAACATACTCAGCAATAATTTCTCTAGGTTCATCTGAGGTGAATAAAGGAAAATCCTTAACATGAATCCTTCTTCCCCTAACTTCTTCAGAGTTAGTTTTCCTTGGTTTCTCAGATAAATCATCAACCAGTTTCATCCTTCTCAAAGTTAAACCGTTTATTTCAGAGCCAATGATATAAGTCAGATCTTCTGTCAACCCAGCCTCTTGCAGATGCGCCACAAGTTGGTTTTCTATCAGAATATCTGAAATCAGCCTTCCCATAGGGATCCATGTTCTGACTTTTCCAGATTTATCTCTGGCTGTTTCCCTTGTTTCCTTGACGTGAGACACCAGATGATTAAACAACAAATATGGAAGATCAATCTGAATGTTTTGGTGTAAACAATACATGAAGTAAAGTTGTTCAGCATTAACATAATCAGAAGAGTTTGAAGAGGGTCTGTGAAAGATGGTGTTCATGAAAATCTTAGCCCATATCTTGTAAGTGGGTTTCAAGAACTTAACCTTCTTACAAGGTTCACCAGTAGTACATATTTCTTGACATACATCTTTCAGGTCTTCACGCGCAGAAGACAGAGAGGTTACTCCATCAGTTGCCTTAAAACCTATGAGTTTCCTTATCAGGTTTTCAGTGATAACTATCTTTTTTCCCAGCACAGAGGAGTGAATGAACTTTGGAGTAGCATATGCATGGATCCAGAACTCCTTCACTAACTTTGGATACACAGGACCCATAAGCCTGTCAAAGTAACCGTCCCAGCCTTGTGCTTTGATTGAAGAAATCAGATCAAACCCATTTTCAGCAAGATCTTCTAAGTCCACGAAACTTTCACACAGTACTTCTAGTGAATCAACAGCAGTTAGGAGAGTGCGTACTGGTTCTATGACAGTGGTAGCATTTTTGGTAGTAACAGCGTTTGAAGTAGATGCCATTGTTGACGATGATGAAGAAGATGAAGGTTTCTGAGATCTTTTAGGGTTTGCAAAGAGAGAGAACAACAAACAAAAGCGCATATGTGTTTGAGAATGTGAAAAGTGTGAATGTGTTATGAGAGTGGTTTATATAGACAAATAAAGCAAGCATGGGAAACACAACAGACACACATAGGACACATACGCACGTTTGCATTAAATGAAAAGTAATCATTTTTAATTATGATATGACATTTGGGGGAAAATCAAGACAGATTGAGATTTTCAAAGCAATACCTTAAACGTCATAATCAGTAGGTGTACTCCATCTTTTCAGATTCTGAGTGACACGTGTTTGCTTGCATGTGATTCTATAACTCTTATGAAATGAAATGTTTTCAACTTTCAGATCCTCTGAGATGGTCAGTTCAGAGTTTCACACAAAAAGAAATAATTCACAGATAAATTAAACAAGCAAGACAGATGAAATACTTCAGAGTGTTAAACACTTAGCATCTGAGAAGTTGACTCTGAGAAATATTACTCTGGACAAAAATCCATACAAATATTTTTCAGAATAAACTTAAACCTATCTTCAGCAAGGGGTTTTGTGAAAATATCTGCCCATTGATGATCTGTATCAACAAAGGCTAAATTTATTACACCCTTCTGAACATAGTCTCTGATGAAATGATGTTTAATCTCTATATGTTTGGCCTTAGAGTGTAAAATTGGATTTTTGGATAAACATATAGCAGAAGTATTATCACAGAAGATAGAAAGATTACTCTCATAGATTTGATAATCTTCTAGTTGACTCTTCATCCAGAGCATCTGAGTGGAACATCCAGCAGCAGCAATGTATTCTGCCTCTGTGGTTGATAGTGCAATTGTTGGTTGCTTCTTGCTGTACCACGAGATCAGATGACTTCCAAGAAACTGACAGCTTCCAGAAGTACTTTTGCGCTCAACTCTATCTCCAGCATAGTCAGCATCACAGAATCCAACTAGTGAATATTCGTCAGATCTTCTGTAACACAAACCAACATTAGCAGTACCTTTCAGATACCTTAGAATCCTCTTAACAGCAGTTAAGTGTGATTCTCTAGGATCTGATTGGAATCTAGCACATAAACAAACACTAAACAGAATGTCTGGTCTAGAAGCAGTCAAATAAAGAAGAGATCCTATCATACCTCTGTAGAGTTTCTGATCTACCTTCTTACTTACCTCTTCCTTACCTAGAGTGCTTGTAGGATGCATTGGAGTCTTTGCCATTTTGCTATCCAGCATGTTAAACTTCTTCAGAAGCTCTTTAACATACTTGGTCTGATGTATGTAGGTGCACTCTGGAGTCTGATTTACTTGGATTCCCAGAAAGAATCTCAGTTCTCCCATCATGCTCATCTCAAATTCTGCCTTGCAACAGGAGCATATGTTTCTGTGTAGTCTATGCCTTCTTGTTGACTGTAGCCTTGAGCAACCAGTCTTGCTTTGTTCCTTTCAACTTCTCCTTTCTCATTAAGTTTATTTCTGAAAACCCATTTTGTTCCAATGACATTGAAACCTTTAGGTCTTGGAACCAGATCCCAGACTTCATTCCTTGTGAATTGATTCAGCTCCTCTTGCATAGCTAAAATCCATTCATTATCTTTCAGAGCCTCATCAACAGATGTTGGTTCTATAATTGACACTAAGCCACAGAAGGAAGATTCAGAAGTTCTGAGAAATGCTCTTGTCCTTATTGGATCATCTTTCTTTCCAATTATCACATCCTCTGGATGAGAAGCTTTCATTCTGGAAGAAGATCCTCTGACTGTTGGTCTTTCAGAAATATGCAGATTGTCAAGTTGGGAAGTTAGAGGCGTAGCATCTGGGTTTGCTTCAGAGTCTTTGTCTGCCTCTGAGCCTTCAGAGTCTGTGAGAATAACTTCTCTATCTGCAGAACTTTCAACTTGCTTTGGCTTTTCAGAGCCAAGCTTATCATCAAATCTAACATGAATAGATTCTTCCACAATCTGTGTTTCAGTATTGAATACTCTGTAGCCTTTAGAGCGTTCAGAATAACCAAGCATGAAACACTTCTGTGCTTTGGAATCAAACTTGTTCAGATGATCTTTAGTGTTAAGCATATAACAAATACATCCAAATGGATGAAAATAAGTAATGTTGGGCTTTCTGTTTCTCCACAATTCATAGGGAGTCTTTTCCAGAAGAGGTCTTACAGACACTCTGTTCTGAATATAACATGCTGTATTTATTGCTTCTGCCCAAAAGTATTTTGCCAGATTTGTCTCGTTGATCATGGTTCTGGCCATTTCTTGCAATGTTCTATTTTTCCTCTCTACAACTCCATTTTGTTGTGGAGTTCTAGGACAGGAGAAATCATGTGCAATTCCTTTTTCAGAAAAATATTTTTCAAAATATTTGTTTTCAAATTCACCACCATGATCACTTCTGACTTTAATAATTTTGCATTCTTTTTCAGTCTGGACTTGATTGCAGAAGTCAATGAACACAGAATGAGACTCATCCTTGTGTTTTAGAAACTTTACCCATGTCCATCTGCTGTAGTCATCTACAATGACTAACCCATACTTCTTGCCTCTGATGGATGCAGTTTTCACTGGTCCAAACAGATCAATATGAAGTAATTCCAATGGTCTAGAAGTGGAAACAACATTTTTTGGTTTAAAATGAGATTTTGAAAATTTACCCTTTTGACATGCGCCACACAGAGCATCTGAATTGAACTTTAGATTAGGGAGTCCTCTGACCAGATTGAGTTTATTAATCTGAGATATACGTCTCATATTAATATGTCCCAATCTTCTATGCCAGACCCATTGCTCATCATTCACAGATAAAAGGCATTTTACATTTTGAACTTTAAGTTCTGAAAGGTTAATTTTGTAAATGTTGTTTTTCCTCTTTCCACTGAATAGGATTGAACCATTCTTTTGACATACTGCTTTGCAACATTTTTGATTAAAGATGATATCATAACCATTGTCACTTAATTGACTTATGGACAATAGATTATGTTTCAATCCTTCAACTAACAGAACATTAGAAATAGAGGGTAGGTTACCATTACCTATTGTACCAGAGCCAATGATCTTGCCCTTCTGGTTCCCTCCAAATTTCACGTCCCCTCCAGATCTAAGTTCCAGGCTTTGGAACATAGACCTTTCGCCCGTCATATGTCGTGAGCATCCAGAGTCCAGGTACCATGATTGGTGTCTGGATTTTGCTGCTAAGAACATCTGCAACAGGTATTATTTTACTTTTAGGTACCCAGATCTTCTTGGGTCCTTTGGGGTTAGATGTTCTGTGGTTTTGCCTAAACTTCTGTTTTTCAACATAGTGTTTATTCTGGCTAGCCCTTGGCTTAAACACATAAGTACTCTTTTCAGAGCTTGTATGTTTAATATCATTCAGATGACCAAACTTAAAATGAGAATACAGAGGAGTCTTCTTGATGAAGAGTTTATCAACAGATTTTGGATTGCTTCCAGAGAAAGATTCACATCCAATGCCTCTTCTGTTGTTCCCACTAACACCATAGATCATAGAAGCCATTTTGCTTCTGTCTATGCTTTTAGTGAGGAATCTTTTAAAACTGGAGTCATATTTTTCTAAAATATTTTCACTTGACTCTGTTTCAGTATCAGATTCTTGTTGAGTTGTTTCTAAATCATTTTTGAGTTTTAAATTTATTTCTTTCTGCTCAACAAGTTCTGTTCTCAGAAGATCAATCTCAGATTCAAGATTGCTTTTCAGCTTCTTGTATTTGAGTTTAATCTTGCTGTAGCTTTCCAACATGTCAGATAAACTTTCAACAAGTTCAGCTCTGGAGAGTTCAGAAAATACCTCTTCAGAGTCAGAGTCTGATTCTGACTCAGATTCAGATGATGACGTTCCTTCATCTTGATCATTTGTGTTGGCCATCAGCGCAACATTTGCACATTCTTCCTCAGATTCAGAAGATGATTCAGATTCATCTGAGTCATCCCATGTAGCCATCAGAACCTTTTTCTTTTTATCAAACTTCCTTTTGGGTTTTTCCTTTTGAAGTTTGGGACATTCACTCTTGTAGTGTCCAGGTTCTTTACATTCATAGCAAGTGCCCTCTTTCTTGCCAGATCTTCTGTGTCCAGAAGATTCTCTCTTTTGATCAGATCTTCTGAAGTTGTTGAACTTCTTCCCTTTGTGCTTCCAGAGTTTGTTGATCCTTCTGGACAGCATGGATAGTTCATCTTCTTCTTCAGAAGAAGATTCCTCAGAGCTTTCTTCATTTGCCTGCAAAGCTTTAACAGATTTGTTAGATTTAAAAGCTAAGGATTTACCTTTATCTTTCTTCTGGGGTTCATCTTCCTCCAGCTCAATCTCATGACTTCTCAAAGAACTGATGAGTTCTTCTAATGAGATTTTGTTCAGATCTTTGGCCAGCTTCAATGCAGTCACCATAGGTCTCCATCTGGTAGGAAGACTTCTGATGATCTTCTTGACATGATCAGATGTTGAGTAGCCCTTGTCCAGAACTTTCAACCCAGCTGTTAGAATCTGAAATCTGGAAAACATAGTCTCAATGTTCTCAGATTCTTCCATCTTGAACGCTTCATACTTCTGTATCAGCGCCAGAGCCTTTGTTTCTTTCACCTGAGAGTTTCCCTCATGAGTCATTTTGAGAGACTCAAACATATCATGAGCAGTGTCTCTGTTGGTAATCTTCTCATACTCTGTATGAGAGATTGCATTAAGAAGTATGGTTCTGGCTTTGTGATGATTCTTGAATTCTTTCTTCTGCTCCTCAGTCATTGATTTTCTATCAATCTTTTTACCATCCTTAGTAGGATGTTCATATCCATCAATGACTAAATCCCAGAGATCAGCATCATACCCCAAGAAAAAACTTTCAAGTCTATCTTTCCAATAATCAAATTTTTCTCCATCAAACATTGGAGGTTTGGTGCTGATTCTGTCTCCTTCATATTTGTTGCTTGATGTAGGAATATCACCCATATTAGCAACCAAATAAATAACAGAGTATTCTTCTCACTGGATCTTTATCTGTCACGGTTAAGTGAATGCACACTCAGAACCGGAGCTCTGATGCCAACTGAAGGTGAGAAAATACTTAGAAGGGGGGGTTGAATAAGTATGACAGAAAATAATCAAAGATAAAAACTCAAGTATTTTTATCCTGGTTCGTTGAACTCAACTACTCCAGTCCACCCTTTTCAAGAGTGATTTGCCTTTCTCAACAAGGACTTAATCCACTATTCAAATCAACTGATTACAAATAGCAACACCTAAGAACAACTGTTCTTAGTCTTCTCAAGAGCTACTGATCTAACCTAGATCCTCTTAAGGAAAACAACACCTAAGAACAACTGTTCTTAGTCTTCTCAAGAGCTACTGATCTAACCTAGATCCTCTTAAGGAAAACTTCCTTTACAAATTAATGTAATACAATGTAAGTGTAATAAATTGCTTCTATGAAAGCTATAAACACAACTGTGTTATTTCTCTAAGTTTAGAACAATGTATGAACAGCAAAGAATATGAGAGCTTGAGAGTTTTTCGCGTGAGAGTGTTCTTGCAATGATTTCGTCTTTTTTCACACTGAAGAAAGTGCTATGATATCCTTTATATAGCCACTTGAATATTGGAGAGAGTATAATACCGTTGGAGAAGATATTTCCAATATCAAATAGTACTGTCCTTTGTACTATTGCAGCAGAGAGACGGCGCACAAAATGTGGGTGTAGCAATTGTCTGCTGAGCTGTGAATTTACCATATATGGAATGTATCAGAGGAATAATATTCTTGCAGAGAATTTTGTCTATCCCAAATAAGGAAAGATTTGCTGGCATATTCCAACGGATATATTAAAATAATCTTCTTCAAATAATTCTTCAGATAGTTCAGATCAACAATCAATATCAGAGTCTTCAGTCTTCAGAATCTTCTGGAAACTTCAGAGCCTAAGATGTTCTTCAGATGTTGCTGAATCAGAGTCTGGTGCAGCTGTGTGCTTGAAGCGTAACATGCTCTTAGATCAGAGTCTTCACTCAGATCAGAGTCTTCTCTCATTCAGAGTCTCTTCACTCAGAGTCTTCTTTCATTCAGAGTCTCTTCACTCAGAGTCTTCTTTCATTCAGATTCTTGATAATATATGCAGCGTGTTGTATCTTCAGAATCTTGATGACTAAGCTCTTATACTTCAGATTCTTCTAATCTTCAGATGCTCTTGAGCCATTCAGAATTTATTGTTCACATCAAATTTGCTCTTTAAGATTAAAATCTTTTGTGCCTGTAGAAAACAGTTTAGAACAAATTTAGAGAGTATAATTCTTGTATACAAATTATCATTAATGTTATCATCAAAACATAGAGATATTACTAAGACACAATCTGTGCTCTTACAAAGCGTGTGTACGTATTTTGATCATTGTATTTTATGCAAAACAATCGTTTATCCGATATGGGTGTCGTCTTTGTTTACCTGTTTATCTTTGATTTGAACCGTGATAGAGATATACTCTTCAGATCTGGATCTAGGATGATTGCATGTTAGATCCTAAGTTCTAGAGATAGGTTTAGGCTTAGCATTTGCTTGAGTGTCATATTTTAATGTGTTGTGTTATGTTTTTGTTGGAAGAGAGATCTCCAATCAGACAACATGGTTGTTCTCTCGTTGCTGCTTTAGAGATAAGTTTTGTCGTGGGTGATACGTGATGATATTAGATGGATGATTGCATTGTGTTTAATTTGATCAGAAGAATGCATATGTTATCAATTGATGAAATCCAATCCCAACAAGGCTCTGTTTATATTTCAGTCTTTATTTTATAATTTCTGTTTTTATTTATGGTTCCCTGAACCTTTTAAACCAAAAATTTTGAACAATAAGCTTAGAAATGTAGAGGCCGTTGAACGGCGTTCATATCGCACTAATCCCTGTGGAGACGACAAAACTGGGTACTTAATATTTTTTGCTTGCTGCTTTACCGCATCAATAAAATGGCGCCGTTGTCGGGGATTGGTTTTGATATTTTGAAGTGCATTGTAACGATTCTATATTTTTAAGCTTTGTACATATTGTATATATTTGTTTCTTTTATGTTTTCTCTAGTGTGTTCAAGAATGACGAAAACTCCTTCTAGAGTGGTTGCTATCGGTATAAAAGCATTCAATGAAGTTTCAACCGAGTTTAGATGACAGTGATAGTATGAAACAAGTGAATGTTGTCAAGGTACATGTTTTCCTTTGTTTAGAATTTTAGAATGCTTAAGAACTTAAGTCTTTGTGCAAATGAAATTTTTTCTTTTGGCAACTTGTTTGAATGATTGTTTCACTTAGGACCAAAAACCACAATTTGTGAGAAAGCTTCCACTGTTTACTAAATGCTGGATTTTTGATAAACTTTGTTGATTCGTATGATTCATGCTTTATCTTGTTATCATTGTGAATTTTTGGAAGCATTATAAATGATCAAGGCACTTGTTTGTATTGAGCACAACCATGTCCAAATGCAACTTACCTGTGAGTAGAGAGAATTCATTAACCCCTTTGAGCCACAACAATGTGAATCTCATTCTTAATTTTGTGAGATTCTAAAATTTTTCTTGAACCCGTGAATTTGTTTTACTTGTCTTCTTTGCCATAAAAATCTAAGAGCATTCACTTGAGGGTTGAGTAAAAGTTAAGTTGGGGAGAATGAAAAAGGAAGATAGTAGGTTGTTACAACTTTTGAAAAATTCAAGCAAGCACCAAAACAATTGTGTGAATATGAAAAAAGAAAGAAAAAAGAAAATAAAAATAATGCTTGCTTGGAAAAGAAAAATAGTGAAAGAATAACTTGTGAAATAAGGTTTGTGAAGGTTTGCAAATAAGAAACAAATGGAATGAAGTTGAGGTGCGTAAATAACGTGTTCGGTGAATGTCTCTTTTGCATCGACAATTTCGTTTCAATAGCCTTAGAAATGTCCCTTGTTTGTAAACCCGACCAAGCTACAACCTTAAAGACCTTAGTGATCTTCGTGCTTCCATATTTTCGCTTTTGATTGTTAGATTTTGTATGAATTGAATTGATATTAGCATTGTTTGTTAGTTGAGTGAAATTGTCCCCGCGGTTGCAAACGTGTAATTTCTTCAATCCTTATTCGAAGAGAAATGATAGAGTGATTCATTCATGAAAAACATAGTTGTTCATTGATGCATGACTTTATATTTGCTTTAAGAAGTTAGTTCTTTTACATTGTTTGATTCTAAACATTTGAAACCATTGCTTATTGCATCATTTGTGTTGAGCCAATTTTATCCATTCTTGGGTGAATCTAAGTCTTGAGAAAATCCTCTTATTGAAAAATGAGAGGCATACTTTACTTGAGGATAAGCAAAAAGATAGTTGGGGCGAGTTGTTAGACGCCAAATTTCACTTATTTGATCTATCAAATGTTGGCATCTTTCATTCACTTTCGTCAATTAAGTGTTGAAAACCACTATTGTTTTGGTTGGTTTGTAACATTATGAGAAAATCTCTTGGTACCTTTGATTTGTGTGTTATTGTGCATGAATTAGGCACAAAACAAGTGAAGAATAAGACACAAGAAATGGGCAAGGAAACCAAGACAACCTGCAAACCACCAAAATGTTGTCACGCTCGCTAGGCGAGCAGGTAGCGAACGTGCCAGCGAAGAAACCATTCTTGCTCGCTAGGCGAGCAAGCCAGCGAACAGTCTTAGAATTAGACAGAACCGAAAGTACCAAAAGTTCGCTAGGTTCGCTAGCTGTTCGCTAGGCGAACATAACAGATCCTGAATGTGTATTTAACTGTTTTCTTGCTTTTTTAGGTCAGAATTTCATTTTGTAACATTAGATACATCAGAACTTATCTCTCTTCATTTCTTCTAGAGAGAGAAACACAAAACTCTAAGAGGGAGGAGGTAAGATCTTCGATCTCTTGTTGGGGTTTGGATTGTAATCTTTTGATACCTTATGTATTTCATCTAATTTATGTTTGTGAACTAGTTTGGATTCTCTATTGAATTATTATCTTTGATTGCTTATTTGTGGGTCTTGACAAAACCTTTTCACATCTTTGATCTCAGATTTTCTTCTATCAATGGAAAAGCTTTTGACATGGTTTTGAAGTTGATATTCATTGTATCTTCTATGGTGTTGTGTTGATTAAGTAGCATTGGTAGCATGAGTAGGATCAACATGATATTATGTGGGTATGTGATGATAGTGATGAAGAATGATGTTCACTGACATTTGGCGGATTAGATGAATACATATAAAAAGGGTTAAGCGTGTGTACATATTTTGATCATTGTATTTTATGCAAAACAATCGTTTATCCGATATAGGTGTCGTCTTTGTTTACCTGTTTATATTTGATTTGAACCATGATAGAGATATACTCTTTAGATCTGGATCTAGGATGATTTCCTGTTAGTCCTAAATTCTAGAGATAGGTTTAGGCTTAGCATTTTTCTTGAGTATCAGATCTTAATGTGTTGTGTTGTGTTTTTGTTGGAAGAGAGATCTCCAATGAGATAACATGGTTGTTCTCTCAACGCTTCTTTAGAGATAAGCTTTGTCGTGGGTGATACGTGATGATATTAGATGGATGATTGTGTTGTGTTTAATTTGATCAGAAGAATGCATATGTTATCAATTGATGAAATCCAATCCCAACAAGGCTCCGTTTATATTTCAGTCTTTATTTTATAATTTCTGTTTTTATTTATGGTTCCCTGAACCTTTTAAACCAAAACTTTTGAACAATAAGCTTAGAAATGTAGAGGCCGTTGAACGGCGTTCATATCGCACTAATCCCTGTGGAGACGACAAAACTAGGTACTTAATATTTTTTGCTTGCTGCTTTACCTCATCAACAACACCCATCTAGTACCAATTACATTAGACCTTTCGGGTCTTGGAACCAAATCCCATACATCATGCCTTTTGAACTCTCCCAGTTCATCTTGCATGGCATTTATCTAAAATTCATCATTCAAGGCCTCCCTGCCATTTTTGGGTTCAAAATTTGAAACAAAACAAGAACCAACAACAACTTCTCTTGATCTGGTCATTCTTCCCCCCATTAGGATCTCCTATTATAAGCTCCATAGGATGATCTTTCTGCATTTTGATGGAGTGTCCCTTGTTTACGATCTCATTCTCCGCAGATTTAGGAGCACCACTTGAGTCTGTAGTGTTTTCATGAACATCACCATATATTTCAACATCTTCCGTGACATCTTCAGGATCATCATTCATAGGAAACAATGATCCAAAATAATCTGTGACAACAACTTTTTTGGGTGAGTCATCAACCACAACATTTATAGATTCTAGAACAACATTAGTTCAGGAGTTGAACACTCTATAAGCTCTATTTGTGGAGTATCCAAGAAAGATTCCTTCATCACTTTTAGGATCCATCTTTCTTTTTTGCTCACGATCAACCAAAATGTGACATTTGCTTCTAAAGACATGGAAGTACTTCACAATTGGCTTCCTCTCTTTCCAAAGCTCATATATAGTAGCAAATGTACCAGATCTAATGGTAACTCTATTCAGAATATAACAAGCAGTATTCATTGCTTCAATTCAGAAATGGTAAGGAAGTTTCTTGGCATGAAGCATAACTCGTGCACATTCTTGAATAGTCCTATTCTTTCTCTCAACCCCACCATTTTGTTAAGGAGTGATAGGTGAAGAGAACTCATAACTGATTCCTTCAGAAGAACAGAAATTATCAAACTTGCTGTTTTCAAACTCTTTTGCATGATCACTTCTGATTCTAACTATCCCACGCTACTTCTCTCTTTGAATTTTTTGACACAACTTTTTGAACACTTCAAACACATCAGACTTCTCCTTAATAAGATTCACTCAGGTGAATCTTGAGAAGTCATCAACAACAACATAAGCATACCTCTTTCCATCGAGACTTTCAAATTTCATAGGTCCCATTAAGTTCATATGAAGTAGCTCTAAAATTCTAAAAGTTGTCTAATGTTGAAGCTTCTTGTGAGACATCCTTGTCTGCTTTCTAATTTGGCATTCACCACAGATCCTTTCTTCATCAATCTTCAGATTAGGAATTCCCTAGATTGCCTCTTTAGATAAGAATTCCTTCATCCCTTTCAAGTGCAGATGGCCAAGCCTCTGGTGCCATATTCTTACTTCTTCTTCCTTTGACAGCAAACAGACAGAAGAGCACTTGGTTTCAAGAGAGGTCCATAAGTAGAAATTATCCTTAGACCTTTCTCCCTTCATGATAACTTCACCTTTATCATTAGAAACCAAACACTCATCTTTAGTGAAGTTAACCTTCAAACCTTGGTCACACATTTGACTAATGCTTATCAGATTAACCGTTAACCCTTTGACAAACATCACTTTCTCAAGATTAGGTTGTCTAAGATAGTCCACCTTTCCAACACACTTTATTTCACCTTTAGAGCCATCTCCAAAGGTAACATAACCAGTGGAATGAGGTTTGATATCCACCAGGAATTTTTTACACCAGTCATGTGTCTAAAAAAACCACTATCAAAATACCAATCCTCTCCAGCAAATTCTCTTAGGGAGGTGTGTGCTATCAGCACAACATTTTCACTCTTCGGGCTCCACTTCTTCTTACCTTTATCATCTTGTTTCTTCCTGGATTGAACATAAGATTTTAGAGGCCCATGCAACTCATAGTAGTAAGGCTTTATGTGCC
Source organism: Lathyrus sativus (assembly GCA_963859935.3). NCBI lineage: Eukaryota > Viridiplantae > Streptophyta > Magnoliopsida > Fabales > Fabaceae > Lathyrus > Lathyrus sativus. The sequence continues at coordinate 38,682 of CAWUDS030004613.1, read as the reverse complement.
AAAACTTACCACAATGATGGCATTTCTAGCTCTGATTCTTCTTGTCTGAAGACTTCTTCTGATGTCCTCGATAATGTTGGGACATCTGGTTTGACTTCATTCTATTCTGCCTTCTTTTGGGATGAGCAGAATTCATAGTCTTCCCTTTTTCGTTATCATTATAACCAAGTCATTTACCATCTCCTGAGTTCCTTCTGGATTGAAGAATTTCATCTAGAACATTAGAACTGTTATTCAACATTCTTACTATCTTGATCATACTGTTAAATTTTGAGTTGACCAAAGCTACCTCATCCTCCAACTCTGAGATAACCCTCAGATGCTTCAACCTTTCATCCTGAAGATAAACAATCAAATTATGTTGATTTTCTCTTAGTTGACAAAGTTCTGAATTTCTGGTGCACAACTTCTTCCAGGATTTAACAAGTTCATCAAACGAGAGATCTTCAACATCTAATTCTTCATCAGAGTTATACACTCTAGTATGAGCGACAACATTTTTGGCAGATCCTCCTTCACTACTTGAATCGTCCTCAGGCCAAGATGAAGAGCAACCCTTCTTCTCCTTTTTGAGAAAGGTAGGACACTCAGATCTAACATGCTTGAACCCTTCACATTCAAAACATTGGATACCCCTTTCCTTTATTCACATTCTTTTCAGATTTTGACCTTCTTCCAAAGTCCTTCCTTCTGTTGAAGTTGGATGACTGAGTTTTGAAATTTGGCATAGACTCACCATCCACCCTTTTTAGAAGTTGATTGTACTATTTTCCAAGTACCATGAGGGATTTGGACAATTCTTCATTAGTCATTAACACACATACATCTTGGTTAGAACAAGGAAATACTCTTCTTCATTTCAGATTTCTCGTCGATTGCTGATTCAAAGGTCTAAAGGGATCCCATGAGTTCATCAACCTTCATGGTATTTAGATCTTGAGCTTCCTCAATGGCAGTTACCTTCATGTTAAACCTTTTTGGCAAAGATCTTATGATCTTCTGGACCAGCTTGACTTCAGGAATCTTCTCTACTAGATCACTTGATGAGTTAGCTATAACAAGAATGTTCATATGAAAGTCTTAAATGCTTTCATCCTCTCCCATTTTCAATTTCTCAAACTTGGTTGTAAGAAGCTGAAGTCTTGATGATTTTACTTTAGAAATTTCTTCATAAGCAGTCTTCAAGGTCTCCCACGCAACTTTTGCAATAATGTAATTCTTTATTAATCTGAAGATACTTTTTTCCACTCCATCGAAGATGGCATTCAAGGCCTTGGAGTTGCCTTGAGCTAACGTGTAATATTCATCATCCCAATCCTCCTCTGGTTTGATAACATCAATGATTTTTCCATTGACACCCTTCACCTTTGGTGGATCCCACCCTTTGACAACAACTTTCCAGGCCTTAGCATCTGCCTTGAGAAAGGCCACGGTGCGGACTTTCCAAAATTCATAATTGGATCCATCAAGAACAGGAGGTCTGTTCAATATGCTTTCTTCCTTATCCATTGTACCAGAAAGTAACGTCTCTGAATCTCGCCTAGATACAGAGCAGGATGCCTGCTCTGATACCAATTGAAACACTGGTATAGCAGATTACGAAGATGTCCTAACAGGATGTCGAGACACTTGATCTCTGCTTCTCAATGATAAGAACAAGCACAATAGCAGAATGCAAAAAGTAAAGAAACACGCAGCAATTGTTAACCCAGTTCGGTGCAACTCACCTACGTCTGGGGGCTTCCAAGACAGGAATGAAATCCACTAAATAGTATTATTTTAAAGCTAAACTCTTTTGTTTACAACTTGTCACATAATCATCACCCATCCTATATTTATACCTAAGACTCTCTTAGATATGAAACCTTTCTCAATTCCCTTTCAATCACAGTAGTGACTGAACAATTACAACTCAATAAAACAATCCAACTCAAGTATTCCCACAATACAAGAGAGACTCAAAAAGCACAAACCCTTAAAACTGACAAAACTCAATGTGATTTTCGATACATAAACTAAGTTAAATCCATCCTATTTATAACCCTAAATAAGACTGGATATGGGCTTCAACACAGCAGCAATTCTGCACCACAGAATCTGCAAAATATTCTCCTCAAGAATAGATTCTCAATCCCAAGTTTCCTAAAAAATCTCCATACTTTAGAAAACGACACAACTCCAAATTCCACTAGAATCGTTGATTCCTTAATTTGAGCGTCACCTAGGATACAAAATTAATCAACTATAATCTGAATTAAATCACCAGATTCAAAATAGAAATAACCCCTATAACAGACACAGATGTCGAACCACACAGTTAGGATATCTTGTTCTTCAAGCTCTTCAGCATGTTAGGACATTTTGTCCAACATGTTTAGTTAATTTTGTTTTACCAAATTAATGCCAATAAAAACCAATGAGCCTTCAATGGTAATAAGGTTTTATCCTTTAATTTTTTTTAAAAATCATTTTCATTTCATATTTGCAATAATTATTGATCCCTGAATGCTTTTTATTTTCATTTTAAGCTTGGATCCTCTAGCACTTCCCGCACATCACTGGCTGGGCGTGTTGGGATTAGTACACTAAGGAGATGCCTCGTGTTAGTGCTTTTATCCCACTGAGAGGGAACCAGGTTGTATAGTCTTTCAGAGTCTATCTTGACCGCTTGGTTGCCGAGGACATCCACTTCTATTGCCACGTGGATCACCGTCAGATGCAGCCATTTGACGAAATTTTTCTATACTCCGGATGGATGGCCTGTGGATCATGTATCACTGCTCCTCATCTGCCTGAGTGCGTCATGCGGTCGTTCGGGTACATGCAGATCGTTCCCAGACACCCTATTGTCTCTATTTCTTCTGCCTTGACTCGTATACAGATAAATGAGATGTTTGCTGATTATTAGAGTCATCTGGTACCAAATAAGGCTCGGACTACCATACTGCCGAATGATTGGAGCTATGTGGACGGTTACATCAGGTGGTTCTTCACGGTCTCACATTCGTACATGGTACCAGCTGCTCCAGAAGATCCGCTGAGACCAGCTCATCAGGAGATTTTAGAGGAGCATCGGACTCAGTTAGATCATATCGAGGATGTCTTGCCTCGGTGTTATTGCAAAGTGGAGATTATACGGGAAGACATTAACGAGGGTATTTTTCCTGAGAGGTCTGTTGTGCGGCGAGTACTGGATGACATTATTGTGGGGGCATAAGGGGCACTATTGTACCGCAGGCATCGCGCGAGGATTGGGGGGGGGTCGATGGTTGAGGAGGCAGACCAGACACAGGAGGTAAAGGAGATGTTGTTGGGCACACCCAATAGGAGCCTGTTATTATTTAGATGTAGTACTATAGTTTATACTTTTTTCCTGACATTGTTAATACATTTTTGGATTTTGTGTTGTACAACATTTTACTATTATATTGCTATATTATTTTGTATGTCTGATATTTTATTCGACATCGTTCTTCATAATTCATCTAAAAACAAATATAAAACTCATTATAAAAAAAACTTGTTCTGATACACTTTGAAAATGTATTTTCGAAAATTTTCCATAAATACATCTTTAGAAAATATTCAAATAAAAATGGATGATAGTGTCGTATTATATTCAAACAAAAGAATTTAAAATAAAGAGAATTCAGTTAATATATTTAAATTATTTAAAATTTAAAATTTCTTAAATTTTGAAATTAACACTGTAAAGCCTTCCAGGTAAGGTTACATTCATATGATGAAACTGAAATTATGCTATAAAAAGCACAACATATCAAACGATACAGTTAATACTAATGCTAAAAACATACTTTTCTACCTTATAAATATGATAAAGTTGGTTAAAATTTGAGTTTTAGTTACTTAGTTTTTAAATCAAGTATCAAAAAGCTTTATGGTAATTTATTGAGTCCTCAAACATTGTCAAGACAGACCCTATAGGTTTTAGAGTCTATAGAGGTCGCTAATTGGCCAAAGAGCACAAGAGAGAAAGAAAGAAGATACCTAAAGAACAGAAAATGCTTGAAGACGAAGAAAGTAGTTAATGGGAATGTGAAAAAGGGAGTGAAAGGAATCAAATAAGATAATTAAGCATTGCTATGGAAGTATGCAACAATTCTTTTGTACAAAAGGAGGCTAATTTACTTGCATTTCAAGCATATGATCTACTTTAATTTATTTCATTCATACCCATATTATTAAAGAGCTAGAGAGCATCTATACAGGTTACTAGAATCCTACTTTTCTTTTCTTTGAGTAACAATAGAGAAATAATTGATCGATGAGACCTTCTATTGTAGGGTTGAGTTTGAATATATGACACTTCACGTATGTAACCATTAGATTTTTTGGAGAAAAATAAGGTAAAGACTATTATTCTAACAGAAAAATGTTCAGGGAAAGAAAAACATTTTTAATATTTTGTTTTACTTTTTTATGTAAGAAAAGAAACTGACTGATGCAAATTTATTGAAAAAAATAATTGACTTTTGCAGCAATTATGTGTTCAGAATAAACATTTGAAATTACCTAAAATTAAAGTAACATAATAGAGTAAGAAATGTTCATTAGATGTGCTTCTAAGGTCTATTCACTTTGGTTAAATTGGCAGTGTTGATGGTGGCTTTGTTTAATTTTTTTTAGAGCTCCAGAGACTTTTGTTTATATACCCTTAGCTGAAGATGTTGAAGATCATCTGGGGTTTCCCATATTATCCCTTCTTTAGAAAGTATTTTTTTCTTTAAGTTTATATTGATTTTGCGTGTGTAGGATGTTATTTAAACATCTACTCCTTTGCAGAGTTCGAATTCTCTAGATTTTAACTTGAACATCCACCATGAGATTTATCTTTCTTTGATTTCTCTTTTGTTGGTATCCTCTGTTGGTCACTCTATTGAAATTTCTTGGAGAACTTTAATCAGTTATAAGATCAAAAATCTTTTTGTTATGCCTAAAAGGTTAGCGTGTATTAATTACAGTTTGTCATTACATAAAATTAGTCGAAGAATCGAGGAAAAACGAATAAAAGAAGAGCCAAAATGATGAAGAATACCCCAAGAGTGAGTGAAAAATAGGCAAGTATGAAAGAATGAGACTTAGTAGAAATTTTGGTGAAAAAGGGTGAAAAACACACAGCTACTGGAATAATCACACGCAACATCGTGCCTCATCGTGCCTTCTATTGGTGTCAGAGTCTGATCTGTGCTTAACAGTGGCGCAGATAATTATCCAATAAGCAAAATATGTATTTAAAAGCTCTCCTCCAAGAAGGAATCAAGTGTCACATGAAAAATATCATACTGTTTTTCCTACCATATTCAAAAGGTGATTCCACTGAATTTAAATGATAGAAAAGCAAAACATATTTTTAACTCATTGGTCTTGATAAAGGGTTGTGATGAAGGTCTATAGAATATCCTTGAGAAAGGTATTACTATAGAAGTTGATGGTGTAGAGATGATCAATGTTTGAAAATCTCTATCACCAGCTTAGAAGAAGCTTATTGAATATCTTCAGAGGTAGTTGCATTTTGGTGGGTGCTCTATCTCACTTCTGAGAATGTCAACATCATTGATATTTCTGATGCTCAAATTATCCTTGAATCCTTGTGGTCAGATTTGTGTGAATTAGTTTTGAAGCTTGTCCACTTACACTTCATCTAATCTCCCCAAGCAAATTATTGTGCTCTGTCGGTTTGTCATACAATCTTCAAATAAAAGAATTAAAATTAGATGTTGAAAAGCTATCTAGCAGATTATCTTTTGTAAAGTCTATTGAAGGGTACTTCCTATGAAATGTCTGATGATGAGGAATTAACCTTCCTAATCAGTAGACTTCTTTAACTGGCTGAGTGGAATGTGACATCTAATGATAGAAGAGTAACTTCAAAAGCTTTTGAAATATTAGTATTTCAATTGATTTCTCAAATCTGAAAGCAAGGAGAAACACTACAAGAACCTAATGTCAGAGGTCTTCACCGCATATTCATTTAAAGCTGACATTAGTGCAGGATTCAGATGAAAAAGTAATCTGGATCTACCAGTCATTACTGCTTCTAAAGAAGCATCTGAGTCCTGAAATAAAAATCAAGTATTGAAGAGAAATAAATTATGCCAAATCTATCTTGCTTCAATATTTGATGATAAGGAGTATGCGTTTTAAGGTGATATCTTAAAAGACTTCATTGCTCCTTGATTGAGGGTCATCATGGAATTTGTATTAAAGTATAAGTCTATGAGAAACCTTCAATTCTTATTCGTATTCTGCAAGCAATTACATGGTGGTGCTTTAAGTTGTTTTATGCCATTCTCTGATTGCAAACATCATCTGGTTCTTTGCTTATCAAAGACTTCAAAGTCTTAATCCAAGACAATGGAACCAACGATTCTACTAAGAACAAGATCTTGTTTATATTATGATTTATCCTAGACTGATACTGTGGAATGAATAATGGTATTGTTATCCAAATATGGCATAAGGAAAATATGGCATAAGACAAAGGATAGACATTGAATCAGAATCCACTCAAAATAGTGTTCAAACTATATGGTCAAGTCTGAATACTGATACGAGTCTGACCAAGAAAACAAAAAAAAAGGGTTATGTTCTTTTCTAGCTTATCTCTTGATTCAATGAGATGTTTATGTATATGTTAATACAAAGCCTCTGCTAGATTTCTAGAGAAGTTCTTTTATTGAAAGAATCTTTAGAAATCTTTAAGAAGAAACTATATTATATTTCTCTATACTGAATATTTCATTAAGCTAGATGGTTATCATATTTATGGAAATAGTTTCCTCACTTTTTGTGATGGTATTGCTGCTTGTTAGTTGTCAAAGGAATCAATTCAATATTCTTTAGTCACTCATAACTCTTGCTTCAAGAGAAAATGTTGGTTGTAAATAGAATCTTGGAGACTCATGATTGACAGAAGATATCTCTCTTCAAGTTTATATCTACTAGACTCTGATAGATGATTGAAGGTGAGAAAAATACACAAGAAGGGGTGGTTTAATTGTGTATTGAAAAAATTAGATTTACTTTTGAACCAGATTTCAGATTCTAAAAACTGAGTTCAGAATGTGATAGGGTGTAGCGGAAATAGAAATAGAAGTAAAGTAAAAATAGCAAAGAACACACAATAGTTATCCTGGTTCCTCTCCCAACTGAGAGTACTCCAGTCCCCTTGCCAATCAAGATATTTTCCACTATAATTAACTAGATTACACTTGCTTATACACACTTGTGTAAGACTTTTCTTTTTGCTCAGACCATTTGTCCAAGACTTCCCTTACTTAGAGCTCGTGTCTAAGACTTCCCACTACTTAATCAGATCTTGACCGAGACTTATCTTCCTTAGACCACCGGCCTAAGACCTTACCTTGCTTAGAGCTCGTGTTTAAGACTTTCCTCTACTTAGAGTTCGTGTCTAAGACTCTCCCTTGCTTAACCAGCTTCTGATTAAGACTTTTCTTTTCTTAGAGCTCGTGCCTAAGACTTCTCCTTGCTTAAGCCTACAACAAGAGACTTACATCTAAATATATAGTTTAGAGAAGGAATAACTTACAACAACACTTGAAAAATATCAGGGGTGTTCAAAATAATACAACACACTTTTACAAAGATTCTTAATCTACAAAAGAATAAGAACTCTTAACAGACTCATCTTTCTGATAGTAGTGCATGCATTTCTCAGTTGTATTTACAGTGTTATTTCTTAGTTGCTCTTCAAATCTTCAATTGCTTTTTATAGCTAAAGAAAATAGAGACGTTGGAGCATCTTCAATGGCTACAAACAGACCAAATCGTCTAGTGCATCTTCTTTTCTAATAAAGCAAGTGTTGGAACTTTCAGTCACAAGAATATCCATGAAACAAGGTCTTTATCCAGAGGATACAATTATGATTAAAGTACAACACAACTTGTAGAAGATAATGTCAACAAATATTGAGTCCCATGTTAGCAGAACTAACTTGACATTACTTAGCATTAGAGACAACATAGCACGCTTTTAAACTGGAGTGTACTAGCAGCAGCTTTTCTGATCAGACTTCCTCAAGGAAGCATGACCAAAATCGCACCAAATTCATTTCAGTTTCGAAACCAGTTCCAATAAGTAAATATAATTCTGCACGCACAAACTAGCTAGTTAGAAATCCTAATTGATTTTCAAATACTTTGTTATCATCAAAACCTTGGAGGATGCACGATATGAACCAATTTTTTTTCAACAATCTCCTCCTTTTTGATGATGACAATATTTAGTATTTAGAAAAACAATCAAAAGCAGATTAATTACTCAACAACTTTCAGGGTCTGATGTTTGTAAGCTCCCCTTGAGTTAAACATGAAGGTGACAAAATACTTAGAAGGGGGGGTTGAATAAGTATGAAGATAAAACTTAGAAGTAAAAACACAAGTATTTTTATCCTGGTTCGTTGAACTCAACTACTCCAGTCCACCCTACCTAGAGTGATTTGCCTTTCTCAAACAAGGACTTAATCCACTATTTAATCAACTGATTACAATAGTAAGCACTAAGAACAACTGTTCAAAGTCTTCTCAAGAACTTCTGATCCCAACTGGATCTTCTTAAGGAACTATTACAATAAAATGTAAGATCAATACAAGTTTATGAATGCTTCTAACAAGCTTTATCACAACAATGATATTTCACTTAATGTTAAGAACAAAAGAATAAACTCAGCAATAAGAATATTTTATGAGAGCTTGTAAGAGTTTCTTTTTGAGATTCGTTGGTTATTGATCACTTTAAAGAAGATGATGAAGACTTGCTTTTATATGCACAGTAGTCCACAAAGTCTTGACATTGGAGGTTGTGTACTGAAAAGGCCTGAATCTTTTTGTCTTTACATCACATGACTTTTCCTGGAAGTAGAATGCACAGAGAAATGCTTTTGGTTTGTGTTCTAGTGTCAAGCATGAAAGAGGAAAGAGTCGTTGAGCTAAATCAAAGGATATTACTTTGAATTCTTCTTCAATAATTATTTCTTTTCAGCAGGGTAACCATCAGATCTTGCATGATCAGAGTCTTGGATTCCCATCAGATTTTGCTGAATCAGAGTAAGGCAGCAAGTGTGCTTTAGCGTGTAGTTCTATCAGAGCAGAGTTTTATGAATCAGATCCTCAGTACATGCAGCGTGTAGTACTCTCAGAGTCTTCTGAAAAACTGTGCTTCTTAACTCTCATACAAAGTTCTTTAATGCTTCAGAGTCTTCAGATCTTATTATAGTCTTCTGCTTCAGATTCTTCTGCAGCTTCTGCTTCAGATTCTTCTGTAGCTTATGCTTCAGATTCTTCTGCAGACAGCGCTTAGATTCTTCTATAAGATGATTCTAACTCTTCAGAGCCTTCCATAGTTCTATGTTCAGATTAATTTTCTCTTGGATGTATATATACTTTAATTATCTGCAGCAAATATTCATGAACAAATTTTAGAGTATATAATTCTTTAATACAAAATTTCATAAGAGTTATCATCAAAACATAGCGATATTACTAAGAAACAATCTGTGTTCTTATAATCTCCCCCTTTTTGATGATGACAAAACATGAGAAATTTTGTTCAATAATAAAAAATATTAATTAAAACTCCCCCTGAGATTAAGAATCTCCCCCTGAAATGAATACTCTAAGGAAAAGAATACTTCCCTTTTTACTAGAGTGTATTTCAGAATCAGAGTCTGATGACTTCTTTCAAATGCAGAGTCTGGTTAATCAGAGTCTGATGACTTCTTTCAAACACAGAGTCTAGTTTTGAATTTAGACTCAGAGTACCATTTGCTTCAAGAATCAGAGTCTGGTTGGGTAATTCTCAGAATAACTTCAATGAATTTATTTTGTCAGATGAAACAATAGAATCTTAAAGACTTAAATTCACAGATAGTTAATAATATGTCTAAATTTTGTTTTAGTATTTGCTTATGGATTGAACAATCAGATTCTTTTTCTCCCCCTTTTTGTCATAATAAAAAAGATGTGTAAAGACAGAAAAGATAATAGAAGAAAAACAAAGCAAACAATTTCATTCATTCAGATGGTTCACATAACAGATGATAACAAACAAACAAGAGGAAACAGATTCAAAACAGCAGTGCAAAAACATGAAAAGAAACTAGGGTTGACGAGATGCAATCAGGGTTAGAAGATCTGTGATCTTTGAAGTAGACTCTTCTTGCTTGGCCATCCAAGTCTTAATCTCTTCAGTGGTTTGTTCTTGTTTGATCATCCAGGACTTGATTTCCTTAACCTCTTTTACAAGTTCTGAATTGTCAGCCTTTACTTCAGGTGCAGATGCATCAATGTCCATATCAGATGCAACATCTTCAGATGGAGAGTCTTCAGCAGGAGCAGCTTCCAGAAGCAGCACTGGTGGTTTGGGAATGCTCATCAGAGTTTGTCTTACCAACTCAGCAAACTTTGCCTTAGCATCTTCAGCACAGACTGTCTTGAGATGAGAGGCCACCACGGTGATCTTAGAGATAAATTTATCCCAAGCAGCTTCAGACTTAATAGGGTCTATACTGAACAGACACTCTTCTTCCACACGTGCAATCCCCATACGAACTTCCTTTTTGAAATTATCAAACAGTTTATCAACATCTGATTTAGGGTTGGTGTAAAGAAATTCCTCAGGGGTCACTTTCTCAACAGATTCAGAGTTTGGCTGAGGTTGTTCACAAGTGATATTAGGAGGTGTTTGATCAGATGGTGGTTGGTCAGATGGTTGAAATGCAGATGGTTGAGGTTCATATGGTTGTGGTATTGTGAGTTGAGGTGTAGGAGTTGGTGAAATTTCATCTTCAGAGGATGAATTTTGAAAACCTGAGAGGTTGAAATTTGAACGAATTGCAAGTCTACGATTTATTTGTTCAGGTGCTGATAGATCAGAAAATGCAGGTTTGAGTGGATCAGGAATGTGTAAGCAAGTGGGTGATGGAACTTCTGATTCAGAATCAGATGATTCAGTGGAGTGGCATGAGGTGGATGACAAGACAACCATGGTTGCAAGTGGTTCCAGATCAAGAATGTCATCTGATGGTTCTGGAACAGGTAATGGTTGTTCTATTATTGAGGGATGTTCATATGGTGTTGGTTGGGGAGGTTCAGATGAAATGGGTTGAGATTGATGTTCTGGTGATTGTTGTTGTTGTTCTGGTGGTGTTTGTTGTTGTTGTTGTTGTTGAGGTGGTTCAGATGGAGTTTGTACAGAAGATGGTTGAGAAAGTGTAGTTTGAGATGGAGGGGGTTCAGATGTATGAATTCCAGATGATGGTGGTACAGATTAATATGGTCTAGAAGGTGATGAAGGAGGTGAAGGTAATGGAAAGTGAATGGTTGGAGTTGGATCAGATGTTAATAACTGCTTGATAGTTTCTCTTATATCTTCCAGACTAGCTTCTGGAGGAGTGGGTTTCACTTTCTTTACCTTCTGAGGCTTAGCAGCAGCTTCAGAGGCTTTTCTCTTTGGCTGAGCCTTAGATGCTTCTTCAACAATCTTCTTTGAGCGTCTTTCTCTAATAGGATTGGGCAGAACTTCTCCTTCCTTCTGTACTATGTTCACAGGCAGAGGAATACCTTCTTTTAAACAATCAGCAATGAATGTCAGAATGATGTGCCTAGGTTCATCAGCAGTGAACATTGGAAAATCTTCAACAGGAATCCTTCTGTTGCTTACATCCTTAGTAGCAATTTTCTTGGGTTTGCTGGCAAGCTCTGTGATAACCTTCATCCTCTTTAGAGTATTGCCATTGATGACAGAACCTATGACATATGACAGATCCTCTGTCAATCCAGTATCATACAGATATTTCACAAGACCATTCTCTGTTAGAATGTCTGATATCAGCCTACCCATAGGAATCCAATTCCTAACTTTTCCAGTTTTGACTGTTACATCTTCTCTTGTTTCCTTTACATGATTCAGAAGGTGACTGAACAGAAGATAAGGCAAGTCCACCTTCTTTCCCTTGCTCATACAGAACATAAAGTATAGTTGTTCAGCACTGACATAGTCTGGGGAATTTGATGATTTTCTATGAAAAATGGAACTCATGAAAATCTTGGCCCAGATCCTGTAGACTGGCTTCAGTTCCCTTACTTTGCTAGTTGGTGTCCCAGCAATAGTAACTTCTTGAAATACATCAGCAAGATCCACACGAGCAAATTGTAGACTGGTTTCACCATCAGTTTCAGAGTATCCAATTAGTTGTCTGATTAGCTTCTCAGTAATCACAATCTCCTTTCCAAGGACAGAAGAATGGATGAACTTAGGGCACACCTGAGCATGTATCCAGAATTCTTTCACCAAAGTTGGATAAACAGGACCCATAAGCCTGTCAAAGTACTTTGTCCAACTCTGAGTTTGAATGGTTGAAGAAAGATTAAACCCATTTTCTTCAATGGACTCAAGGTCTATGAAGCATTCACTCAGAACTTCCAGTTCTATGGTTGGAGTGAGAAGAGTTCTTACAGGTTCTTTGTAAGCTTCAGCATTAGTAACAGAACCAACAATGGTTGATTGCATCTGAGCAGATGTTGATGAAGAAGATGCCATTGATGTTCTTGAGAGAGAGGTTTTAGGTTTAGGGTTTAGATGGAGAGCAAAGAGATGACAGAAATGCATAAAAGGTTCGTGAGGTGAAAAGTGTGAAATGGTGTGATTTGTGATATTTATAGATAAAATCAGATACACAAACAGTCACATAGGCACGCTTCACATAGCATTTATTGAAAAATTAAAAACATCATTGCACAGCAACTATGATTCTGACAGATGGGGGGGAAATCAAGAAAATTCAGATTTTCAAAGCAGTACTTCAAATGTTAATTCAGTAAAGTGCACTCTACCTTTTCAGTTTCTGAGCTACACGTGTTTGCTTGCTTGTGCCTTTGAAATCTCTTGAGAAATGAAAGTTAGACAACGTTCAGATCCTCTGAGCATTGTTAGTTCAGATTTACACAAGTAAAATAATTCAAGAAAATGAATAAATTAACAGATGAAATACTTCAGAGCATTAAACATTTTGCATCTGAGAAGTTTTCCTCTAATAAATATTATTCTGGACAAAAATCCATACCAATATTTTTCAGAATAAACTTGAACCTATCTTCAGCAAGGGGTTTTGTAAAAATATCAGCCCATTGATGATCTGTATCAACAAAGGCTAAGTTTATAATACCCTTCTGAACACAGTCTCTGATGAAATGATGTTTAATTTCTATATGTTTTGCCTTAGAGTGTAAAATTGGATTTTTAAACAAACATATAGCAGAAGTATTGTCACAGAAGATAGATACATTACTCTCAAAGATATGATAGTCCTCTAACTGACTCTTCATCCAGAGCATCTGCGTGCTACATCCAGCAGCAGCAATGTATTCTGCCTCTGTTGTAGAAAGTGAAATTGTAGGTTGCTTCTTGCTGTACCATGAGATCAGATGACTTCCAAGGAACTGACAGCTTCCAGAAGTACTTTTACGCTCTACTCTGTCTCCAGCATAGTCAGCATCACAGAATCCAACTAATGTATATTTATCAGATCTTCTGTAACACAGACCCACGTTAGTAGCACCTTTCAGATACCTTAGAATCCTCTTAACAGCAGTTAAGTGAGATTCTCTAGGATCTGATTGGAATCTTGCACATAAACATACACTGAACAGAATGTCAGGTCTAGAAGCAGTTAAGTAGAGAAGAGATCCTATCATACCTCTGTAGAGTTTCTGATCTACTTTCTTACTTACCTCTTCCTTGCCTAGTGTACTAGTTGGATGCATGGGAGTCTTTGCCATCTTACTATCAATCATGTTAAATTTCTTCAGAAGTTCTTTAACATATTTGGTCTGATGAATGTAAGTGCACTCTGGAGTTTGGTTGACTTGAATTCCCAGAAAGAATTTCAATTCTCCCATCATGCTCATTTCAAATTCCGCTTGCATACATTGAGCAAACTCCTTTCCCAGCATAGTATTGGTAGATCCAAATATAATATCATCCACTTATATTTGACATATTAGAAGATCTTTCTTAAATGTTTTACAAAAGAGTGTTGTGTCCACCTTGCCTCTGATGAAATTTTTCTCTAGAAGAAAATTGCTTAACCTCTTATACCAAGCTCTGGGAGCTTGTTTTAAACCATACAGAGATTTCTTTAGTTTGAAAACATGTTCTGGAAAATTTTCTCTCTCAAAACCAGGAGGCTGGTGAACATAAACTTCTTCTTCTATAATACCATTTAGAAAGACACTTTTAACATCCATCTGATATAGAGTGATGTTATATTGTGCAGCAAATGAAATAAGAAGGTGTATAGATTCTAACCTTGCCACTGAAGCATAAGTTTCAGTGTAATCAATACCTTCTTGTTGACTATACCCTTGAGCAACAAGCCTTGCCTTATTTCTTTCAACTTCTCCTTTCTCATCAAGCTTATTTCTGAAGACCCACTTAGTTCCAATTATGTTGAATCCTTTTGGTCTTGGAACTAAGTCCCACACATCATTTCTGGTGAACTAATTTAGCTCTTCTTGCATGACAATAATCCAGTCATTGTCTTGCAGAGCTTCATCCACAGTGGTTGGTTCAATTACTGACACCAATCCAAATAATGATGCTTTAGAGGATCTGAGGAAGGATCTTGTTCTGATAGGGTTATCCTTCTTTCCAATGATCACATTCTCTGGATGAGAAGCTTTGATTCTGGAAGATGATCCTCTAACAGTTGATTCTTCAGAAATGTTTAAGTTGTTCATCTGAGAAGTCAAAGGAATTGCATCTGGTGTTGCTTCTTGTTCCTTTACTTGAGCTTTGTCTGCCTCTGATCCTTCAGAGTCTGTGAAGACTACTTCTCTATCTGCAGAATTTTCAAACTGCTTTGGCTTTTCAATGCCAACCTTATCATCAAATCTAACATGAATAGATTCTTCCACAATCTGTGTTTCAGTATTGTATACTCTGTAGCCTTTAGAGCGTTCAGAATACCCAAGCATGAAACACTTCTGTGCTTTAGAATTAAACTTGTTCATATTTTCTTTAGTATTCAACATATAGCAAATGCATCAAAAAGGATGAAAATAAGCAATGTTGGGCTTTCTGTTCCTCCACAATTCATAGGGAGTATTTTCCAGAAGAGGTCTTACAGACACTCTGATCTGAATGTAACATGCTGTGTTGATTGCTTCTGCCCAAAAGTGCTTTGCCAGATTAGTCTCATTGATCATGGTTCTGACCATTTCTTGCAGAGTTCTATTTTTCCTCTCTACAACTCCATTCTGTTGTGGAGTTCTAGGACAGGAAAAATCATGAGCAATGCCATTTTCACTAAAATATTTTTCAAAGTATTTGTTTTCAAATTCACCACCATGATCACTTCTGACTTTTATAATTTTGAAGTCTTTTTCGTTCTGGACTTGTTTGCAGAAGTCAAAGAACACAGAATGTGACTCATCCTTGTGTTTTAAGAACTTTACCCATGTCCATCTACTATAGTCATCAACAATGACTAATCCATACTTCTTGCCTCTGATGGATGCAGTTTTCACTGGTCCAAACAGATCAATATGAAGTAATTCTAATGGTCTGGAAGTAGAAACAACATTTTTTGATTTAAAAGATAATTTTGAAAACTTCCCTTTTTGACATGCTTCACAAAGAGCATCTGAGGTAAACTTCAGCTTAGGAAGTCCTCTGACAAGATTAAGTTTATTAATCTGAGATATACGTCTCATATTAATATGCCCTAATCTTCTGTGCCAGACCCATTGCTCCTCATTAACAGACAAGAGGCATTTAATATTCTGAACCTTAAGTTCTGAAAGATTTATTTTATAAATGTTGTTCTTCCTCTTTCCACTAAATAGGATTGAGCCATCCTTTTGACTAATAGCTTTACAACATTTTTGATTAAAGACTATGTCATAACCATTGTCACTTAATTGACTTATGGACATTAGATTATGCTTTAGTCCTTCTACAAGTAAAACATTGGTGATAGAGGGAAGGTTACCATTTCCAATAGTACCAGATCCAATGATCTTGCCCTTCTGATTCCCTCCAAATTTCACGTCACCTCCAGATCTAAGCTCCAGACTTTGGAACATAGACCTTTCTCCCGTCATATGTCGCGAGCATCCAGAGTCCAGGTACCATGATTGGCGTCCTGATCTTGCTGCTAAGAACATCTGCAACAGGAATTATTTTACTCTTAGGTACCCAGATCTTCTTGGGTCCTTTTGGGTTAGTTGTTCTGAAGGTTCGTCTAAACTTCTGTTTTTCAACATAGAGTTTATTCTGACTAGCCTTAGATTTGAACACATGAATGTTCTTTTCAGAATGAGTGTGTTCAATATCATTCAAGTGACCAAATTTAAAATTGGAATATAAAGGAGTCTTCTTGATGATAATTTTATCAACAGATTTTGGATTTAAATTAGAGGAAGATTTATATCCAATTCCTTTTCTGTTATTTCTGCTAACTCCATAGATCATAGAAGCCATTTTGCTTTTGTCTATGCTTTTAGCAAGAAACTTCTGAAAGCTGTAGTCATACTTTACCAAAATATTTTTGCATTCAGACTCAGTTTCAGAATCAGAGTTTTGTTGAGCTAATTCAAAATCATTTTTCATTTTTAAGTTCTTTTCAATTAGTTCAGCCACTTCTGATTTGAGAATATTATTCTCAGATACAAGATTGCTTTGACGCTCCTTGTATTTGAGCTTAATATTGTTATAGCTCTTCAGAACCTCTGATAACACTTTGATAAGTTCATCTTTAGTGAGTTTATCCATTACCTCTTCAGCGTCAGAGTCAGATTCAGAGTCAGATTCAGAACCTGAAATTCCTTCCTCCTGATCTTCTATGTCTGCCATCAATGCTACATTGGCACATTCTTCTTCTGCCTCAAATTCAGATTCAGATGTATCTGAATCATCCCAGGTTGCCATTAGAACCTTCTTCTTCTTATCAAATTTTCTTTTAGGCTTTTCTTTCAGAAGCTTTGAACAATCATTTTTGTAATGCCCAGGTTCTTTACATTTGTCGCAGACAACCTCCTTTTTGCCAGATCTTCTGTGTCCAGAAGATTCCTTTCTTTGGTCAGGCTTCTTGAAGTTTCTAAACTTCTTTCCTTTATGCATCCAGAGTTTGTTTATTCTTCTGGACAGCGTGGATAATTCATCTTCATCTTCAGATGAGGATTCTTCAGAGCTTTCCTCTATTACCTGCAACGCTTTAGCAGATTTATTAGATTTTAAGGCAATTGACTTACCTTTCTTTTGAGGCTCATCTTCCTCAAGTTCAATTTCATGGCTCCTAAGTGAGCTGATTAGTTCCTCCAAGGAAATCTGATTCAGATCTTTAGCCATTTTCAGCGCAGTCACCATAGGTTTCCATCTGGTAGGTAAGCTTCTGATGATCTTCTTCACATGATCAGCAGTAGAGTAGCCTTTATCCAGAACCTTTAGTCCAACTGTAAGTATTTGAAACCTGGAGAACATGGCTTCAATAGATTCAGCTTCTTCCATCTTGAAAGCTTCATACTTCTGAATTAGAGCCAGAGCCTTTGTTTCCTTGACTTGAGAGTTTCCCTCATGAGTCATTTTCAAGGGCTCAAACATTTCAAATGCAGTTTCTCTATTTGTGATCTTTTCATACTCAGTATGGGATATTGCATTTAACAATATTGTTCTAGCCTTGTGGTGATTTCTAAATTCCTTCTTTTGGGCTTCTGTCATAGATTTTCTATCTACTTTCTTGCCATTCCCATCAATGGGATGAACATATCCATCTATGACCAAATCCCATAAATCAACATCATAACCAAGGAAAAAACTTTCAATCCTGTCTTTCCAATAATCAAATTTCTCTCCATCAAACATAGGGGGTTTGGTACTGATTCTGTCTCTTTCTTCATACTTGTTAGATGTTGAAACATCAGCCATTATAAACAACCAAATATAAGTATCAAAGTTTTTCTCACTGGATCTTTTCTGTCACTGTGAAGTGGTAGCACACACAGAACCGAAGCTCTGATGCCAACTGAAGGTGATAAAATACTTAGAAGGGGGGGTTGAATAAGTATGAAGATAAAACTTAGAAGTAAAAACACAAGTATTTTTATCCTGGTTCGTTGAACTCAACTACTCCAGTCCACCCTACCTAGAGTGATTTGCCTTTCTCAAACAAGGACTTAATCCACTATTTAATCAACTGATTACAATAGTAAGCACTAAGAACAACTGTTCAAAGTCTTCTCAAGAACTTCTGATCCCAACTGGATCTTCTTAAGGAACTATTACAATAAAATGTAAGATCAATACAAGTGTATGAATGCTTCTAACAAGCTTTATCACAACAGTGATATTTCACTTAATGTTAAGAACAAAAGAATAAACTCAGCAATAAGAATATTTTATGAGAGCTTGTAAGAGTTTCTTTTTGAGATTCGTTGGTTATTGATCACTTTAAAGAAGATGATGAAGACTTGCTTTTATATGCACAGTAGTCCACAAAGTCTTGACATTGGAGGCTGTGTACTGAAAATGCCTGAACCTTTTTGTCTTTACATCACATGAATTTTCCTGGAAGTAGAATGCACAGAGAAATGCTTTTGGTATGTGTTCTAGAGTCAAGCATGAAAGAGGAAAGAGTCGTTGAGCTAAATCAAAGGATATTACTTTGAATTCTTCTTCAATAATTATCTCTTTTCAGCAGGGTAACCATCAGATCTTGTATGATCAGAGTCTTGGATTCCCATCAGATTTTGCTGAATCAGAGTAAGGCAGCAAGTGTGCTTTAGCGTGTAGTTCTATCAGAGCAGAGTTTTATGAATCAGATCCTCAGTACATGCAGCGTGTAGTACTCTTAGAGTCTTCTGAAAAACTGTGCTTCTTAACTCTCATACAAAGTTCTTTAATGCTTCAGAGTCTTCAGATCTTATTATAGTCTTCTGCTTCTGATTCTTCTGCAGCTTCTGCTTCTGATTCTTCTGTAGCTTCTGCTTCAGATTCTTCTGCAGCTTCTGCTTCAGATTCTTCTGTAGCTTCTGCTTCAGATTCTTCTATAGCTTCTACTTCAGATTCTTCTGCAGACAGCGTTCAGATTCTTCTATAAGATGATTCTGACTCTTCAGAGCCTTCCATAGTTCTATGTTCAGATTAATTTGCTCTTGGATGTATATATACTTTAATTATCTGCAGTAAATATTCATGAACAAATTTTAGAGTATATAATTCTTTAATACAAAATTTCATAAGAGTTATCATCAAAACATAGAGATATTACTTAGAAACAATCTGTGTTCTTACAAAACAGTCTAAGAAGTAAGGTTTGTAAGCTCCCCCTGAGTCCTGTCTGTAAATTCTTAGAGTTGAGGTGTGTAAGCACCTCTCCATACAGAATAATAAATCTACTCCAAGGGTGAGATTTGTAAACTCCCCCTAAATAGAATTACTAACCACATTCGGAACCATTACTAACCTAAAATACTCAATCCATTCCCCCCATTTGTCATCAATCAAAAGAGAAGAGAAGGAAAAACACTTTATCAATGAATAAAGGTCTCAGAACTATTCATAGCTGAACACCAGTCAGGAACAAGTCTGTCAATGCTGAACTAGAATCTGAGAAAGAATCCTACCAAAAGGAATGGGAAAAGAAAGTTCCTCACGAGATGTAAGAATCTCTTATTTAAGATACTAAAACATAGTCAGAGGTAAATTGATCTTGATCCTGAAGACTAGTGCCAAAAAGAAGAGTTTATCATCAGAAAAAGTCATCTTGTCCCCTTTACTCTAGGCCTTAGAATGTTCCCCATAATTTGGTTCTAAACTTTTTCCATAGGAGTGTGAATAAGGACTTTCAAAAGGGCCTTTGTTACCATAGATGGTTAGTAAATCATTTTTTAAGATGTTGTTATACAAGTAGCTTTTAACAGTGACTCTGTCTACCTCACAAGTAATTTCTTGACAAATGATTTTAAAGTTGATTACAACAGAAAAACAACAGACAAAATCAGACAATCATTTTCTTCACTATAATGAATATGAGCATTGGCCCAAAAGTTTTTCACAAGATCTGGAAAGATGAGTCCAGAGAGTATTCATCTCATTTCTGAAAACGAATATCTGAAATAATTTGTGAAAGATTATTCCTCGTCAATCCATTGAAGTCAGCTGTATATTCCTTTAGAAAATCTAAATCAAAAATCTCTTTAATGAATTACGAGGACATTTTTGTAAGAAGAAATACTAAGATGACGAAAAGTGATTTCACATAATTATCTTATGTAGAAGATAACCTATGTGATCATAAAGAAAAAAAACAGCTTAGCAACTTAACACATATAATGCTAGAATATAAACAAGTATGAATTAAAATGTTTGGACAATTATGAGTCTGAATAAAAACAAGTTAGAATCTTTGTCGGAACACTCCTTTTTAATGAACCAAACTTTTTAGAGCATATTCTAAAAATAGAAGTGATAGTCATGTCTTTTTAAGTCATTATAAAACTTTCATAGATAACTGACTATCAAATTAGAATTTCAAGAATTTTTTTTTTGGATCAAAGTGTTAAGACAAGGATTCTTATTTTATCAGAACTCAAGGAATAATCCAATTGTTAACTTAAAGCACATAGCAAGAAATTAACTTATTACTGTATGCTTTAAATAAAACAGTCAAGGAAGAGAGATATTATATAACCCCTATTAAGACTTATAGACCATACTTAAGGAACTATCAGAAATAATTCAACTGACTACTAACAAATTCCATCGAATATTCCAATACACCATTCAGAGAACAAGAATTTATTCTGCTACATAAACCATGTTTAAATTTTTCTTGATGAAATCAAATTGGGCAATGGCCAGGGGCTTTGTAAATATATCATCTCATTGATGTTCAAAATCAATGAGTTGAATATCTATTACACCATTCTGAACATAATCCCTTATAAAGTGATATTTGATTTTAATATGTGTGGTCCTAGAATGCTGAATTAGATTCTTCATTAGACAGATAGCAGCAGTATTATCACATAGAATAGAAATTTTGTCTAAAAATCTGATAGTCTTCAAGTTGATATTTCATCCAAAGTAGTTGTGCGCAGCAATTAGTAGCTGAAATGTATTATGTTTCTATTGTGGACAAAGCAACAATTTCTTGTCTTTTACTACCTCAAGAAATAAGGTTTTCACCTATAAATTGGCAGGAACCACTAGTGGACTTCCTCTCAATTCTATCCCTAACATAGTCAGCATCACAGAATCGAACCAGTTTATACCTATAAAGAAGTCCAAGATTTAATGTTCCTTTCAAATACCTAAAGATTCTCTTAACAACAGTTAAGTGAGTCTCTCTAAGTTCTGCTTGAAACCTTCCACCTAAACATACACTGAATAAGATATCAGGTCTAGAAGAAATAAGATAGAGTAAGGAACCTATCATACCTCGATATTTTGTTGGATCCACTTTAGTACTACATTCTCCAATATAAATATTACATGTAGGATGAATAGGAGTGGACATGACTTTGCAATCATCAATATTGGACTTTTTCAAGAGCTTTTTTGTATACTTAAATTGGTGATCGTAAATACCTTCAGACTTCTGACTGATCTGAATTCCAAGAAAATATTTTAATTCACACATCATGCTCATCTCAAATTCAGCCTGCATAATCTTGGAAAATTCTTGATAGAGAGATGCATTAGTGGAACCAAAAAGTATGTCATCAACATAAATTTGAACAATCAAGATTTCTTCTTTCAAAGTTTTCCTGAATAGTGTAATGTCAACCTTTCCTTTAACAAAACCATTTTCAAGTAGAAAATTACTTAATCTTTCATACCAAACTCTTGGAGCTTGTTTAAGACCATAGAGTGAGTTTTTAAGCTTGTAGACATTATCTGGGTGATTTGAATCTATAAATCATGGAGGTTGTTTGGCATACACTTCTTCAGTAATTGTAACTTGTAAATGCGCCTAAGAGGGGGGTGAATTAGGTTCTCAAAATATTATCTTTAATCTTTTTGTGATTCTTGATTCTTTTTCGATTAATATGTTAAGGACTTGAAATTAAAAAAAGACACAAGAAATTTATAGTTGTTCCCCTCACACTCCGAGAGTACTCCACTCCCCTTTCGACTCGAAAGAGATTTCACTATAGTTTAGAATGATTGCACAGCCTAATCACACCAAAGGTGAAGCCTACTATCTAATCTATAGGTAACTAAAGTGTAGGAAGAACAATCCTCTTCAAACACTCACTTGTTTCCAACAATCCTGGACAACAAGGTAATACAAAAATAATATTGATATAAATTTGATGTTTTGAGAGTATAATGCTATCAATCTTCACGATCGATCTTCTCCTTGAAACAAATATCACTCAAAATAAATATACAAGTGTTCTTTGAAAAGTATGAGATGAAACTATGATAGTGTGTGAAATTAATTCAAAGAGCTTCTCTAAAAAAACGTTTGTGTGAACACTTTTAGAAAATTTGAAAGATGAAGAGAATGAGTGAATTTGATAATCAAGTTTCTTGGAGGTCAATTGAAATTTGAAATCTGATATGAATTTATACCGTACAAAATACCTCTACAGAGGGGTATAATTTTATGTAGCAAAACAGTCAGAAAACAAATGAAAACAATGCATATTTTCATGAAAAGTTGTAATTTTTGCTTACTGCTTCAGGGTTAATCGGTTAACCATATAGGTTAATCGGTTAACACCTATTTAACGTTATGAAAAATTCAAAAACAACAACGTTAACCGATTAACCATATAGGTTAATCAGTTAACACTATAAGTAATTCAGCAAAAAATTAATTTTAGAATCCGTTAACCGGTTAACCATATGGGTTAATCGGTTAACACCAAACATTTTTCAAAACAAAAGTAATTTTTAAAAAGAGTGAGCTACTAAAAATGTTTTAAAAAGACTTGTGATATATGTGAAGTGAGAGATGAATAAATGAACACTTGTATAAGTATTTTAAAAGATATTTAGTATACCTTTGAGTTGTTGTTCAATATTCTATCTTTAATACTTGAAACTTGATTAGTATGTATGTGAAGCTTTTGATCCATTTGACATATGCTAGAACACCATCTTGAAACTTGATGTCATTTGAGTCTCTTGCTTTTTGCATACACATGTTGCATAGAAAACTTGTTGTCTTCATCAAAACTTTTATGCGCTTAAAGCTCGCTTCTACAGTAATAACTTCATTCTGAAAGGCACTTTTCATGTCTATTTGATATAGAATTATGTCATGGTTGATGGCATAAGAGATAAGTAGTCTTATAGCTTCTAACCTTGCAACAGAAGCAAAAGTTTCAAATAAGTCTATTCCTTCTGGTTGACTATAGCCTTGAGCTACAAGTCTAGCTTTATTCCTAAAAACTTCACCAAGTTCGTTAAGTTTGTTTCTGAAGACCCACTTGGTCCCAATGATGTTTTTCTCTTGTGGTCTTAGAATAAGTTCCCACACATCATTTCTTTGAAACTGATTTAGTTCATCTTGCATAGCCATGATCCAACCATTATCAGTTAATGCATCATCAATAGAAGAAGGCTCAATCAGTGAAATAAGTCTGATCATTCAGTAATCATTTCTAAAAGCAAATATGGTCCTCAATGGCGCATCTTTATTACCAATCATCTGCTCTTTTGGATGAGACACTTTATACTTAAACGATCTCTTAGGTTAAATAAAGGCTTTTATGCCATTATGAGCAACCACTAAATCAGTAGTAGTAGGAACAGTTGGAGTAACTTCAGTTTCTGTAGCTTCTGGTATATCTTCAGATTAGTGATAGATTTTGGAGCATCATTTTCTATAGCATTTTATTTAGGGACATAGGACACATATTGTTCTTCATGATTCTGAAAACATGCAGAGAAATCATTCTAAACTAAGGACTCTGACTTGTTATGGTCAGGTAAATTGTCATAAAATTTAACATGCATAGACTCTTCAACCATTCTAGTTTCTGAGCTATACACTCTGCATGCTTTTGAGCATTCAGAGTATCCTAAAATGATACCCTTCTGAGCTTTAGCATCAAATTGAAGGAAAATTGCGATCTAAACGCAGCGGAAAACAAAAATTTTCCTTTAGTGATCCTTACGAATGAGCATGGTCAGTGATAGAATCGTTACCTCTTTGTGGCGATTCAGATCTTTGATGTAGCGATCACAAGCGTTGATGAAGTGCAACGCCTCTACTCAGTCCACACGAACAGCTTCCGGTCACAGTGCTAGCTGCTTACGAACGGAATTATTTGAGTGAGAAAAGAGAATCAAAACGAAAATGCATCAAGTGAAAGCTTCATCACAAGGGTTCCTTTTATAGACTCTCTTGTGGGCTGCGGGCTAAAACCCAATTCACATGATCCATAATAATATTATATATTATTATAATAACTATTATTATAATAAATATATTTATTTTATTATTATTTTATAACCATTATAAAATAACAATAATTATTATTATATTATCCGAATTTCTATTTTTCACTTAAGTGCACCGTACCTTACGGTGTTCCTTTTTGATTTCTCTATCTCTCATCAAACTGTCCTTATGTGTGTGACCCTGTAGGATTTCGTAACGTTGGTAATTATATTAAATTATATATTTAACATAATAAACAGTAAGCGGTATCTAGCAACACATCACTGCTACCCAAGTCACGAAAATGTCATGTGATCTGACAAAACCTTTTTCGTGATAATATATGTTTGTACAATTACCCTTTTGCCCCTATGTCTATATTGAACACAAGGCATACACTGTGTCATCCTTGTCCAGTTCAATATTGGGCCCTTAGACATTTATCCTGTTATGCAGGATTGGCAAATTCCATCTAGGACACTCATGTCCCTCAGCATGCTTCGTGGAGTGCCCATCAACTGTCTTTATGATCATCCAGTTACGGATAATGTTTGATCAGCAATAAAGCACCCGACTCTACATCTAGGGTCCATAGTGGTTTCAGGTCGAAGGGTGGTAATACACCATTATCACCATGAGAATAACTTATGACACTTTGCATAACATACTATGTAGTATTCTCATAGCGGGTCAATCCGGTATAAATATTACTCCTAATATTTATACCTATGTCAAGACTTGATAATTCTTTATCCATGATCCATGAGATGTGATCATCAGTCTATCTTCATAATAGTCTCAATGCTTTTAATGTTATCCCACTTTGCAATAAAGCTTGACTACGGATATTTTAAGAATAATGTCTTTATGTTTAATGGGATCTCATGATTAAGTCACACTTAACATTTCATTAAACAGACTAACTATTCTAGGGACTTTATTATTCTGAAAGACAAACATAATAAAGAAATACCTTTTATTATTAAACGAATAATCCGATACAAGTACCAAAAAGTATTGGCCTCTAGGGCTTACACCAACAATCTCCCACTAGCACTAGAGCCAATTAGGCATACCCTTAATACCCATAGATCTAGTATGACCATCATGCTTCTGTTGCGCAAGAGGCTTTGTTAATGGGTCAGCGATATTGTCAAGTGTAGGTACTCTGCATATCTTCACATCTCCCCGATCGATTATCTCTCGAATGAGGTGATAACGCCTAAGTATGTGTTTGGATCGTTGGTGAGATCTAGGCTCCTTAGCTTGTGCGATAGCACCATTGTTATCACAATATAAACCAATGGGATCCACAATGCTAGGGACTATGCCAAGTTCACTAATGAACTTCTTGATCCAAACAGCTTCCTTTGCTGCATTTGAGGCAGCAATATACTCGGCCTCAGTTGTAGAATCAGCAACTGTTTCTTGCTTTGAACTTTTCCAGCTCACAGCGCCACCATTGAGACAGAACACATAACCAGATTGTGATCTAAAATCATCCTTATCTGTCTGGAAGCTAGCATCAGTGTAACCAATTACATCAAGCTCTTCCTGACCTCCATATATCAAGAATGAATCCTTAGTCCTTCTCAAGTACTTAAGGATATTCTTGACAGCTACCCAGTGAGCATCACCGGGATCAGATTGGTACCTACTCGTTGCACTTAATGCATACGAGACATCTGGTCGAGTACATAACATGGCATACATGATAGATCCTATTGCAGATGCATATGGAATCTTATTCATGCGATCCTTTTCTTCCTTAGTTGAAGGGGATTGTGTTTTTGATAAACACAGACCATGTTGCATAGGTATGAATCCTTTCTTGGAATCATGCATATTAAAGCGTCTCAACACTTTATCTATGTATGTACTCTGACTTAAGCCAAGCAGTTTTTGTGATCTATCTCTATAGATCCTAATTCCTAATATATAGGCTGCTTCACCTAGGTCTTTCATAGAAAAACAATTCCCTAACCAAGTCTTCACTTGTTGCAAGGTAGGGACATCGTTTCCAATGAGTAATATGTCATCTACATATAATACCAGAAACACGATCATGCTCCCACTAACCTTCTTGTAGACACAAGGTTCATCTTCATTTTTGATGAATCCATATTGTCTTACGGTTTCATCAAAACGAAGATTCCAGCTTCTGGAAGCTTGCTTCAATCCATAGATTGATCGCTGTAACTTGCATATCTTTTGGGCATCTTGTGGTATGTCAAATCCTTCAGGTTGTGTCATGTACACATCCTCAAGAAGATTCCCATTAAGGAAAGCAGTTTTGACATCCATCTGCCATATTTCATAATCATGATATGCAGCGATGGCAAGTAAAATCCGAACAGATTTAAGCATTGCAACTGGTGAAAAGGTTTCATCATAGTCAACCCCATGAATTTGTTTATAGCCTTTTGCAACCAGTCTTGCTTTATAGGTATGTACCTTACCATCCATGTCAGTCTTCTTCTTGAAGACCCACTTGCATCCTATAGGGTTAACTCCTATAGGAGGTTCTACCAAGGTCCAAACCTGGTATGTGTACATGGAATCCATTTCAGATTTCATGGCTTCTAGCCACTTCTCAGACTCAGGACCAGTTATGGCCTCTTTGTAGGTCACAGGCTCATCTTGATCCATGAGTAATACATCACCCTGATCACTTATGAGATATCCATATCTCTCAGGTTGGTGACGTATCCTGCTTGACCTACGCTGGTCTTGTTCTTCTTGAGCAGGTTGCTCTTCCACAACTACTTGTGTTTCCCGCTCTAGTTCCTCCATAGGTGTTTCAATGTTTTGTGATTCTTGAATTTCTTCAAGCTCTATTTTCCTCCCACTGTTTCCTTTGGAAATAAAATCCCTTTCCAGAAAGACTCCAGTTCGAGCGACAAACACTTTGCCCTCAGAAGGATTGTAGAAGTAATATCCTCTTGTTTCTTTAGGATACCCCACAAATAAGCATTTGTCAGATTTGGGCTCAAGCTTGGTTGAAATTTGTCGTTTGACGTAAACCTCGCAACCCCAAATCTTCATGTAAGACATATGTGGTTTCTTACCACTCCATACCTCATATGGTGTCTTATCAACCTTTTTGGATGGAACACGGTTAAGTGTGTAAGCTGCTGTTAATAATGCATGTCCCCAAAAGGAGTTTGGAAGATCGACGTGACTCATCATGGATCGGACCATGTCTAACAAGGTTCGATTTCTTCTCTCAGATACACCATTCCATTGTGGTGTTCCAGGAGGAGTAAGTTGGGATAGAATCCCATACTCTTTTAGATGGTCATCAAATTCTAGGCTTAAATATTCACCGCCTCGATCTGATCGAAGAACTTTAATATTCTTACCTAGTTGGTTTTGTACTTCATTCTTGAATTCCTTGAACTTTTCAAAGGACTCAGATTTGTGTTTCATTAAATACACATATCCGTATCTACTGAAGTCATCAGTAAAAGTGATGAAGTACTGAAAACCTCCTCTGGCTGGTATGTTCAGTGGTCCACATACATCAGTATGTATGAGTGCCAAAAGATCATTAGCCCTTTCACCTTTTCCTGTGAATGGGGACTTTGTCATCTTTCCAATTAAACAAGATCTGCATGTCTCATATGATTCATAATCAAAAGAGTCCAAGAGTCCATCTTTATGGAGTTTGGAAATGCGTTTCTCATTTATGTGGCCTAATCGACAGTGCCAAAGGTAAGTTGGATTCAACTCATTAGGTTTCAACCTTTTAGTATTAATGTTATAAATTGGCATTTCAAGATCAAGGACATATAGTCCATTATTCATTTTTGCAGTAGCATAGAATATATCATTCAAATAAATGGAGCAACAATTGTTCCTTATTATGAATGAAAAACCAAACTTGTCCAAACAAGAAACGGAAATAATATTCCTGCTAATTGCAGGTACATAATAACAGTTCTCTAACTGAATTATTAAACCACTAGGTAAAGTTAAAACATAAGTTCCTACAGTTAAAGCAGCAACCTTTGCTCCATTGCCAACTCGTAGGTCAACTTCACCTTTTGCCAAATTTCTACTCCTTTTTAGTCCCTGCACATTAGTACAAATGTGAGAACCGCATCCAGTATCTAATACCCATGATGCAGAAGTATATAAATTAATTTCAATAACAAAAATACCTGAATTTGAAGTCTCTACTCCATTATTCTTATCTTCCAGGTACTTTGGGCAATTTCTCTTCCAATGTCCGGTCTTACCGCAATGGAAGCAAGTGCCCTCCTTTGCTATTCCTCCACTAGGCTTCAAAACAGGAGGAGTGGGTTTGGGTTTGGCAACTTCCTTGCCTTTCCCTCTACCACCCTGTTTGATGGGCCTCTTGTTCTGTTTCTTTCCATTACTGACCATCAGAATGGATTTCCCTTTTGTCTTCATATTCTGCTCAGCAGTTCTCAACATGCCTAGCAGTTCTGGAAGACTTTTGTCCAAGTCATTCATATTGAAATTCAGGACAAACTGACTGAAGCTCTCTGGCAACGATTGCAAGATCAGATCAATCGCAAGTTCCTTTCCAAGGGGAAACCCTAATCTGTCAAGGTTCTCCACATACCCAATCATCTTGAGTACATGGGGATTTACAGGGGCTCCCTCAGCTAACTTGTTGTTAAAAAGGGACTTTGAAACCTGAAACCTCTCATTTCTTGCTTGCTCTTGATAAAGCGTTTTCAGATGTCCGATCATATCGAACGCAGACATGTTCTCGTGTTGCTTTTGCAACTCAGAGTTCATGGTAGCAAGCATGAGGCAAGCGGTTTCATTGGCATCATCGAAATGCTTCTTATAAGCATCTCTTTCTGCCTTTGGTGCAGAACTAGGAGGTTCCTCCTCAGGAACTGGTGTCTCCAAGACATACAGCTTCTTATCGTGCTTGAGGACAATCCTCAGATTACGGTGCCAATCCAGGAAATTTGTCCCAGACAATTTTTCCTTATCTAGGATGGATCGCAAAATATTGTTCGATGTGTTTGTTGTCATGGTAATCTACAAGAGAAATATGAAAATATAAGTATCATTAAAACAACATATTTAATTAGGCCTTTAATCAAATATGCTCCCACTATTTTATTCAAAACAAATGACCCTCATCATTTGATTCGGAAAATCCCGTTGGAAGACTTTCTAGTGGGTCGAGATCCATGTTTCACTTTGTTTTAAGTCAGCGTTAGGCTGATTACACAAAACTAAGTTATTTAGGTAGGAACTCCTTCCAATTGTATCTCATACAACTCTCGAATATTTTCAATTGGGTGAATAACTCCTTATTCTGATCCATCACATGAATCATTCCCAATTCTTGCTTCTAAACATATATAATCTTATTATAATTTGTTTAGTTAAGTTTGACCCATTGTTTTAGCAATTGGATATTACAATTATCCCATCACACCTTACTAATATAGAACATGCACCTCGCGTAGGCGAAACCTACAATGCTCGATACTAGTCTTGATGAGTGCTAAAAATTGGAAAGCATAAACTTAATATTTAATTTTGAGGGAATTTGTTATTAGTTTGATCTCACCGGCTTCACATGCAAAACGTCTCTCACATGCATCAACATACAATTACATGCATCAACATACATATAAAAAGATACAATTATGGCCCCTAACGCAATTGTTCTCTCAAGCCAATGAGAGAACCTAAGCTAACCTAATAACGATCTAAGCTTCTCCAAGCATGATCTCCAAGGTTATCCTCCTTTAATATTGAATACTTCCTTTTTTTTCATAACATAATATTACATTACATATAAGAAAACTCGTTTTACATACGAGGGAGTGAGATGAGAAAAGAAGTTACATAAAGAGATTGAGAGAGAGGCACGACACGCAGGCCGTATTCAAAATCCCAAAACAATAATAAAGGAAAAACTAAGGCCATAACTAATCACCACAAATAAATAATAATAAACACACTTTTATTATTGTTAGGGGCAGCGCCCCAGCGAAAATTTTATGAACACTTCATTGTATTTCACGTCGTTTCCTGCACAACTTTTGTGCATTTACAACCCCAACCGGAAAAGTCTGCGGCAATACAACACTTGTACTGCCATTAATCCTAATGCAACAATTTCATGCCGTCAAACACAACTCGATTGATAACTCAATATGATAGATCAACATGTCATTGCTTCACCATACTAACGTCGGATTCCGAAGCGAATGAAAATGATGATCTTTCAAAAAGAATTACAATCCTTATGTGATTGAATGGATGAAATCAAAACAGTATATCCCATATACCATCTTTGCATCAGAATTTCTTATATCTTATATAAAAGTGATCGATCTAATTGTGTAACCTATGAATGATCAATGTATCGCACAACTTCACCATACTAATGTCGGTTTCTGAAGCATAATCAACATCAATCATCCAAATCGTACACAACAGATGCCAAATTTAATTAATCGTTTATTGTTAAATTCATTCTGTGTTTTAATCGAATCAAATACAGAAAAGACGGAAATTTAACAGCTATCAGATCCATGGTTTCGTAAGTGGCTCTGATACCACTGAAGGAAAATTGCGATCTAAACGCAGCGGAAAACAAAAATTTTCCTTTAGTGATCCTTACGAATGAGCATGGTCAGTGATAGAATCGTTACCTCTTTGTGGCGATTCAGATCTTTGATGTAGCGATCACAAGCGTTGATGAAGTGCAATGCCTCTACTCAGTCCACACGAACAGCTTCCGGTCACAGTGCTAGCTGCTTACGAACGGAATTATTTGAGTGAGAAAAGAGAATCAAAACGAAAATGCATCAAGTGAAAGCTTCATCACAAGGGTTCCTTTTATAGACTCTCTTGTGGGCTGCGGGCTAAAACCCAATTCACATGATCCATAATAATATTATATATTATTATAATAACTATTATTATAATAAATATATTTATTTTATTATTATTTTATAACCATTATAAAATAACAATAATTATTATTATATTATCCGAATTTCTATTTTTCACTTAAGTGCACCGTACCTTACGGTGTTCCTTTTTGATTTCTCTATCTCTCATCAAACTGTCCTTATGTGTGTGACCCTGTAGGATTTCGTAACGTTGGTAATTATATTAAATTATATATTTAACATAATAAACAGTAAGCGGTATCTAGCAACACATCACTGCTACCCAAGTCACGAAAATGTCATGTGATCTGACAAAACCTTTTTCGTGATAATATATGTTTGTACAATTACCCTTTTGCCCCTATGTCTATATTGAACACAAGGCATACACTGTGTCATCCTTGTCCAGTTCAATATTGGGCCCTTAGACATTTATCCTGTTATGCAGGATTGGCAAATTCCATCTAGGACACTCATGTCCCTCAGCATGCTTCGTGGAGTGCCCATCAACTGTCTTTATGATCATCCAGTTACGGATAATGTTTGATCAGCAATAAAGCACCCGACTCTACATCTAGGGTCCATAGTGGTTTCAGGTCGAAGGGTGGTAATACACCATTATCACCATGAGAATAACTTATGACACTTTGCATAACATACTATGTAGTATTCTCATAGCGGGTCAATCCGGTATAAATATTACTCCTAATATTTATACCTATGTCAAGACTTGATAATTCTTTATCCATGATCCATGAGATGTGATCATCAGTCTATCTTCATAATAGTCTCAATGCTTTTAATGTTATCCCACTTTGCAATAAAGCTTGACTACCGGATATTTTAAGAATAATGTCTTTATGTTTAATGGGATCTCATGATTAAGTCACACTTAACATTTCATTAAACAGACTAACTATTCTAGGGACTTTATTATTCTGAAAGACAAACATAATAAAGAAATACCTTTTATTATTAAACGAATAATCCGATACAAGTACCAAAAAGTATTGGCCTCTAGGGCTTACACCAACACAAATTTCTTTAGGTAGACCTTGTTATTCAGGATGTAACATGTACATTCGAATTGATGAAAATAAAATATACTAGGTCTTCTACCTTTGAATAACTCATATGATGTTTTATCCAGAATTAGTCTAATATAAATTTTGTTCTGAATATAACAAGTAGTATTACCAGCTTCTACCCACAAGTACTTAGGGATTTTATTTTCATGAATTGTTGTCTTTACCATTTTTTTGCAGAGATCTGTTCTTTCTCTCAACAACTCCATTTTACTGCGGAGTTCTGGAAGAAGAGAACTCATGGATAATTCCATATTTTTCACAAAAGGATTCAAATGATTCATTTTCAAACTCACCCCCATGATCATTTCTGACCTTTAGAATTTTCAATTCCTTCTTAGATTGTACTTGAATGTAGAAGGTGTTAAACACTTCATATGTTTCATCTTTAGATTTGAAAAAACTTCACCCAAGTCCATCTGCTAAATTCATCAACTATGACCAAACCATATTTCTTTTCACTAATTGAGGCAGTCCCAATAAGACCAAATAAATCCATGTGAAGCAATTCCAAGGGTCTAGAAGAAGAGACAGTGTTTTTGTTTTTAAAGAAGTTTTTACAATCTTTCCAACTTGACATGCTCCACAAAGAGCATTTGAGTGATAATCAATATCTGGAAGTCCTTTAACAAGTTTTAGCTTGGAAATTTTAGAGATTAATCTCCAATTAGCATGACCTATCCTTTTGTGCCAGACCCATTTTTCATTACTCAATGTCATTAGGAAAACGACCTTCTGAGTAGCCAATTCAAAAAGATTGATTTTATAAATATTCCATTTTCTTTTCCATTTGAATACTATAATTTTATCATAATTGGTAACAGAATATAAGTCATTGTCAAACAATACATTGCATCCATTATCACACAACTGGCTTATACTGAGTAGATTATATTTCAGACCATCTACAAGACATACCTTATTAATAAGAGTTTAAGAGTTACCTATGGTACCTGTACCGATGATCCTTCCCTTCTGACCACCTCCCAAACCCGCATTTCCTTCCTCTTTCAAATTTAGGGTTTAGAATATACACCTTTCTTCGGTCATATGTT
Source organism: Lathyrus sativus (assembly GCA_963859935.3). Taxonomy (NCBI): domain Eukaryota; kingdom Viridiplantae; phylum Streptophyta; class Magnoliopsida; order Fabales; family Fabaceae; genus Lathyrus; species Lathyrus sativus. The sequence goes on along the minus strand of CAWUDS030004613.1, from coordinate 5,206 downwards.
GTGAGCAGCCACTTCCAAGTACTAGGATTGGCATTCTATCTGTTCCTTTGGGGATATCTGCAGTAAAGATAATTTTAGATTTAGGTACCCATACACGTATGGGTCCTTTCAAGTTAGTTTTAACAGATTTTCTCATATTTTTTCCTTTTGCTTTGTAAGAAGGTTTATCTTTTCTCCAATCATTTTGATTCAAAATTTTTTGACTAGAGTTATTCTTAACCTTAGCAGCAGAATTGATCTTATTCTGTGATTCAAAAGTGTTGAATATTGATATCATCAGAACAACTAATTTAACAGGTTTTGTTATAGCAATTCCTTTTAACTTCTGATCAATATGTTCAGTTAAGTTCATTGCTTTAGAAGCAATAACAAAATGGTAATTTCACAAAGTTTGAGCAATGCTAGATGAGCAAGAATTTTGAATCACTTTTAAAGAGTCATTAATACTAGAGAAACCTTCATCATACCTTAATCCTTATTTATTATATTTTCAGACTACATAAATTTTAGATGCAAGTTGGTACGATTCGTTCCAGAAGTAATAAATTTATGAAAAGCTTGATCATGTTTACCCAGAGATGAACACTCACTTTATGATATACTGACTTCTTTTAATTCTTATTTTAAATAGAGTTATCTCATTTAAGATTCTTAATATGACTAGTTAGATTCTTGCAATGATCTAGAAGATTATTAGCACATGAAATAAAGTTAGAGTAAGAGAATACCTCATCTTCATTTTCAGACTCAGATAGAAGTCCTTCATCATATGAGTGAGCCATTTGTTCTAGATTAGCATTATCTTCATTTTCTGACTCTTCTTCATCCCGCTCTTCCCATGTTTCCATGAAATTATTTTTGAACTTGTTTCTGAAATTATCTTTCTAATAACTTCCTTTTCTTTGAATTTCCTTCAGAGGTGTAGGATAATCACTTCTGAAGTGATCTAGTTTGTTGCAGTTGTAGCAGGTTCTATCTTCATCTTTGAAGTTAATCCTTTTGTTTATTCTAGAAAATCTTCTGCTTCTTCTGGTCATTTGTTGAATCCCTCTAATGAAGCATGCCATGTCTTCATCATCATATCTTCCATCAGATTCTTCTTTAGACGATTCATCAGCTTTACTTATTTTAGAAGATCTTTTGGACTTGTCACCATATTTTTCAGAGGCAGATCTCAATGCGAGATACTTAAACTTCTTTGAAGTTTCATCTCCATTGATATCCATCTCATGACTTTGAAGTTTGCTGATTAGACTTTCAAGGGACATTGTATTCAGATCTTAGCTTCCTGAATAACTGTTACTTTAGGTCTAAACTTCTAAGGGAGACTTCTTAGAATTTCTTCACATGATCAGTTGTTGAGTAGCTTTTATTCAGCACTTGAAGGCCTGAGACAAGAATCTGAAACCTAGAGAACATGGTCTCAATATCCTCATCTTCCTTCATTTTGAATAACTCATACTTATGTATCAACAAGCCATCTTTGGCTTCTTTGACTTGTTGATTCCATTAATAAGTAGAACACAGAGATTCGAAGATAGTCTTTGCAGAAGACTTATCAATGATTTTCAAATACTCAGCATGTGGAAGTGCATCAACCAGAATACCTCTGACTCTATGATGTTCTATGTAGATTTTCTTTTGAGCAGGAGTCTGAGTTTTTCTATCCACAACCATACCAACACTGTCTACGGGAATGTCAATGCCATCTTCAATAATATCCCATAGCTCATCGTCGAGTCTAATGATATACGTATACATATTTCTTTTCCACCATTCAAATTCAGTAGAGTCACCATTGAATACCTGAGGTTTAGCAGTGTAGTGATTTCTCTCAGAGCTATTGTAATCATAGGGAATCCCCCTTGAGGTACTAAGATTATTTACCTTAGGATCTATATTTTTCTCGTTGGATCTTTGATTGTACCACTGTTAAGTGTTACACATAGACCTTATTCTGATGCCAACTGAAGGTGAGAAAAATACACAAGAATGAGGGATTGAATTGTGTATTTTAAAAATTAGATTTACTTCTGAACCAGAGTTCAGATTCTAAAAGCTGAGTTTATAATCTGATAGGGTGCAGTGGAAATAGAAAAAGAAGTAAAGTAAAAATAGTAAAGAACACACAATAGTTATCATGGTTCCTCTCCCAATTGAGAGTACTCCAGTCTCCTTGCCAAGAAAGAGATTTTTCACTATAATAAACCATATTACACTACTTATACACACTTGTATAAGACTTTTCTTTTTGCTCAGACCACTTGTTCAAGACTTCCTTTACATAGAGCTCGTGTCTAAGACTTCCCGCTACTCAATCAGCTCCTGGACCGAGACTTATCTTTCTTAGACCACCTGCCTAAGACTTTATCTTGCTTAGAGCTCATGTCTAAGACTTTCCCTTGCTTAACTAGCTTCTGATTAAGACTTTTCTTTGCTTAGAGATCGTATCTAAGACTTCACCTTGCTCAAGCCTACAACAAGAGACTTATATGTAAATAGATAGTTTAAAGAAGGAATAACTTACAACAACAGTTGATAAATATCAGATGTGTTTAAAATAATACAACACACTTTTAGAAAGATTCTTAATCAACTCAAGAATAAGAACTCTTAACAAACTCAACTTTCTGATAGTAGTGCGTGTATTTCTCAGTTGTATTTGCAGCATTTTTTCTTAGTTGATCTTTAAATATTCAGCTGCTTTTTATAGCTAAATATAATAGAGACATTGGAGCATCTTCAACGACTACAAACAAACTAAATCTTCTAATACATCTTCTTTTCCAATAAAGCGAGTATTGGAACTTTCAGTCACAAGATTATCCACGAAACAAGGCTTTTGTCCAGAGGATACAATTATGATTCAAGTATAACACAACCTGTAAAAGATAATTTCAACAAATATTGAGTCTCGTGTTAGCAGAACTGACATGACATTGCTTAGTTTCAGAGGCATCATAGCACGCTTATGAACTGGAGTGTACTAGCAACTGCTTTTCTGATTAGACTTCCTCAAGAAAGCATGATCAGAACTAAACCAAAGTTGTTTCAGTTTCAGAACCAGTTCCATCAAGTAAATATAATTTTGCACACACAAACTAGCTAGTTAGAAATCCTAATTTATTTTCAAATACTTTGTTATCATCAAAATCTTGGAGGATGCATGGTATGAACCAAATTTGTTTCAACAATGATAACTTCTAGAATTGTCAGACTCTAAGATTCATAAGAATATTCTTTACTTCTGATAAAGGAGTTTAAGTAAAAGGTTTTTCAAAAACTCTTATATTACTTGAATTTCATAGGTTTGGAAATTCATCTAGTGAATTTAGGAGATCTGCTGGATAAGAACCTTTGGGTAATGATGCTTTCTTTTTATATATTTGTTGTCTCTATCCCCTGTCTTATGAAACATAATTTTGTGTCCTTTTTTTTTAACAAGATTCTTATTCCTTTAGAATCTTATTCAATTCTTTTTTTTTGTTTTCTCTTTGGTTGTGTTCTGATCAAGCCAAACTTGATATGAGTTTCCTAGTCAACTCTTCTTTGAATAAACTGGTTCTCATCAATGAAAAGTTTGTGGGTTTTGATGAGTTGCTTAAGTTGAGTTTTAACTTCTGGAAGACTGTGTCTAAATAAAGTTGGAATGGATACTTTGAGACGCTATGTGGTTTCACTTATCCTGATCTTGTCAAAGAGTTTTAGATTAATGCCTTCATTGTTGAGTTGAATTCTGAGTGTGCTATTCTTTCTAAAGTAACTGGTGTTTCTATAACTGTAACCTCTAAAATGATTGCTAATGTAATCAATTGAGAGGAAATTGGAGAAATCTCAGGAACTCTTGTTTGGGAACACTATCTTCCTACTTGCATATCTTTGTAGATCCATATAATACATCATTGGTCTCAAATTTTCGTCCTGGTGCAATTGTTTAGAATAGGATTCTGAACTCAAACTTGCTGTCTAAGGTTAGGATTTAGACCTCATGGACTCTATTAAAAAAGATATGCTACAACTTCTCAATTCAGACTTGCAGATTGATCTTCTAGATACACACACACACACACACACACACACACACACACACACACACATACACACACATATATATGTGTGTGTGTGTGTGTGTGTGTGTGCGCGCGCGTGTGTGCATGTGCGTGCGTGTGTGTATATATATATATCTGTGTGTGTGTGTGTGTGTGTGTATATATATATATATATATATATATATATATATATATATATATATATATATATATATATATATATATATATATATATATATATATATATATATATATATATATATATATATATATATATATATATATATATATATATATATATATATATATATATATATATATATATATATATATATATATATATATATATATATATATATATATATATATATATATATATATATATATATATATATATATATATATTTGTTCTTAAGGATTTAAGAAATGAGATTAAGAACTCAAAACGTGCAACAATTCTCATAAATAAACTAGAAGATATTACAAATTATTTACACTTTCTAATCTGTTGAATTTGTCCTAAGGTATTCCCTAGGATCATCTGACATGTCCAGATTATCTAAATAATTTTGCCATTCATCCTTAGAAAACTCCAAAGCATCCTTTCTCATATGGTTTCTGTATTCGGACTTAGAAGTTTTTCTTCTTCTGGGAGCTTTCACAAAGGATGCTGAAGAGGTGTGCACTTTTGAAGTCATCTGCTTGCTAGTAGATCCTTCAGGTGTTGCTTTGCTTTGGTTGCTTGAGTTGCTGCATTTAGTATGGCTATCTTTCTAAAATCTCTCTTTGGAACCCAGATTTGTTTTTGTTTATACATCTTGGTGTTCTGAAGATTAAGTGATTAAGAGAGAGAGTCTGATATGAGTTTGTATAGATTTATTACATTCATTATCTTGAGTATCTGTTATTTTAATATTGATTAAGTCAAATTAATATTTTAATAATGACTCTTGGAAATGTTATCTAACAGTCTGACCTAATTAGATTCCTTTAACAATAGTAAGTATTATAGTTAACATGTTTAATTGTTGCTTCTGGTATCAGTATTACTTCATTAATGTGATTATCATAAAATTTAATGGGTAAATAAGGTGTTTGTACAATTGCATAATATTTAATAATCAAATTAACTTTTTTCAATCAAGCTTAAAGGATTA